>JAVHZT010000190.1:0-100000 GCA_035079005.1 Fraxinus americana | reverse complement strand
AATTTTATTCAATTACCTAAAATATTTAATTATATAAATATTTTTCAATTTCGTAAAATATTGAATTATATAAATTTTATTCAATTACCTAAAATATTTAATTATATAAATATTTTTTAATATTTGATTTATTTACTTATTAATAAAACTTAAAAGAAAAAAAATAAGAATTTTCTAATTTGTTAAAATATAATATTTAATATTGGTAATTATCAAATTGAAATTATTTCATTATCTAAATATTATTCAATTTCGTAAAATATTTAATTATATAAATATTTTTAATATTCAATTTATTAAATTATTAATAAAATTTAAAAGAAAAAATAATAATTTTCTAATTTTTTAAAATATAATATTTAATATTGCTCGATACTCAAATCAAAATTATTAATTTAATTATCTAAATATTATTTAATTTATTAAAATATTTAATTATATAAATTTTATTCAATTACCTAAAATATTTAATTATATAAATATTTTTCAATTTCGTAAATTATTGAATTATATAAATATTTATTTATTTTTTTATGTAAAATGTTAAATTACATAAATATTAATTTAATTACGTAAAATATTTAATTGTTTAAAATTCATTTCTTAATAAAATTAATAAAAAAAAGTTTCTGGGCCTTAACAGGCGGCCCAATCTTATTTTAAAATAAAAAAAGCTTGGGATGCTGTTCAAAGGCCCAAAAAAATCGTTGTAACCGCTGTTGACAACGATTTTACATTCAAGCACATTTGATATGACGATTTAGGAAATTACAATTTACTTAGGAAATGGAGCTAGAAAACTCCATTTCCGACCACCCAATCTTCATAAATCTATTTAGATAACACTAACAATGACCCTAATAACTTATTCTACCCGATCTACAACAAAATCAAACAAAAATAAACTCAAACCATTTCAAAAAAATTCGAAGAAAATCACAACAATAGTTCAAAACTAACATATCTTGTCGATTCTCGGTGTGTGGAGGTCACTTTTTTGCTCTTTTTTGGTCGATTTTTTTTTTTGCTTCGCTTATGGTGGAGAGGATTTGGCCGGTTTCTTTGGAATTGTGGAGGAGGTTTCACTGTAACAGGGGTATTTTTGCCTTTTTAGGTATTTAAAATTAGTTTTGGTTTTTTTTTAATGCTATTTCTTGGTCAAAGGCTAAACTTAAATATTGGCATTTTCAACCGGCTATTCACGGGTATTTCCTCGTTTACTTCGGTTTTTTCCTTTGGATTTACCTTTTATTTGTTTATCTTTAGGAGTCCATGTTTGTCAAGCTAATTTGTTGTACTTAAGTTAGAATTATTCCAGGTTGTGCACAGCAATGAAGAGAAGGACCACAGCAGAATTCCACTCCTGATTTTTAGGAATTGGTATCAATTTAGTTAGCCAGCTGGTAGGATTAGTTGATTCTGTTCTTGAGTCATTCTAGAATATTCTTTACTCACAATTCATTTGTATATATAAACCAATGTAAGCTGCTATGATTAATATCCAGAATTAAGCTTCTTTCTTCCTAAATTTCTAACTTGGTATCAGAGCAAAAATGGCCAACATCGGATCTGGAAACCAATCTGAGTTCAACACAGCTCCAGCAATTCAGGCAGCTACTGGACAAAGCTTGACATATGGAATGAACATTTCTCAGACGCCTTCAGTGAAGCTTGATATGAACAACTTTCTATTGTGGAAAAACATGGTTATGCCCATTATCAAAGGGTACAACCTAGAAGGATTCTTATTGGGGAAAAAAGTGTCCACCTGAGTTCCTAGCCACTCAAACCACAGTTGGACAAGGAGAAGCAGTCGAGATGACTCAAAATCCAGAGTTCATGAAGTGGAACTCGTTTGATCAGCTGCTCATGGGGTGGTTATACTCGTCTATGACCCCAGAAATAGCCATGAAAGTCATGGGATGCAACACATCAAACAAGCTCTAGGTGGTAGTAGAGGAAAGCTTTGGGATATTGAATAAATCCCGTGTGATATTTCTGACTGGTGAGCTGTAAAGAATCGGGAAAGGATCCATGACAATGGATCAATATCTAACCACCATCAAGCAGTTGGCTGACAATTTGGAGATAGCAGGTAAGGTTATCGACCAAAGCGATCTAATTACACAAGTTCTATCTGGCCTTGATGAGGAGTATACACCTATTGTGGTTCAGATAACCGGTAGAGAAACCATTTCTTGGTATGAACTTTCATCAGTACTCATGACTTTTGAAAGTCGACTTGAGCATTTGAATCAAGTAAAGCATAATTTCACCTCACTCAATGTCAGTCAATCAAGCGTTCAGTTAGCATATCGAACTGGTTCAGATTTTAGCAGAGGTTTTAGAGGAAACAATAGTAGCAGAACCCCAGGTTTTAGAGGCAGATCAAGGGGCAGAGGTCGAAACATAACTGGTAGACAAGGTGAAACCAGAGGACCATGTCAAATCTGTGGTTTAAGCAACCACTCTGCAATCTGGTGCTATAACAGGTACGATGAGAGGTATATGGGAGGTAAACTTGTTGATTCTGGACAGCAAAACCTCAATCCAGCACCATCAGCCTATGTAGCATCACCAAGGGTACTCGAAGATCCAGCTTGGTTTGTTGATTCTGGTGTGAGTAACCATGTGACTACGGATAAAGGTAACTTCAATACTGTGAAAAATTATGAAGGTAAAGAAAAACTGATAGTTGGTAATGGTGATAGACTGCATATTGCTCACATTGGAAGTGGTAAGATCTCTACACTGAATAATAAATCACTTGAGTTGAATAAACTCCTACATGTTCCTTCGATAAAGAGGAACCTGGTTAGTGTCTCTCAATTAACTAATGACAATGGTGTATTCATGGAATTCTATGATGATTGTTGTCTTGTGAAAGATCTCCAGACGAAGAGGATATTGCTGCAGGGAGAACTTAGGGATGGATTGTACAAGCTGCAGTTGCCAATTCACAAACCAGAAAGACTTCTACTCAAATCAATCCACCAAAATAATTACCAGTGTTATGAAGTTTAGTCTAGCAGTAACAAAGTGCCACAAACCTCAGTTTTAGAGTTAGATCTATAGCATAGAAGGCTTGGACACCCCTCAAATTATGTGATGAACCAAGTCTTTAAGTCTTGTAACAGAACAATTAAAACTAATGAAAATCCCATTTTCTGTGATGCCTGCAAATCTAGAAAGTCTCATGCTCTTCATTTTAACACTTCACTATCACATGCCACTAATCCCTTAGAACTTATTCATACTGATGTGTGGGGACCAGCCCCTTTAAATTCTACCACAGGCTTTAGATATTATATAATCTTTGTGGATGATCATAGCTGGTATACATGGATTTACCCCATGAAACACAAATCAGAGGCCTTACCTATCTTTTCCCAATTCAAAAATCTTGTAGAAAACAAATTAGATAGGAAAATTAAAACTCTACAATCTGATTGGGGTGGTGAATTTCAAAACTTCAGCAAATTGGCTATTGAGTGTGGCATAGAACTTAGGCATTCCTGCCCTTATACCTCAGTCCAGAACGGTAGAGCTGAACGCAAACACAGGTATGTCATAGAGACTGGACTGACACTCCTAACTCAGCCCAAAATGCCACTCTATTATTGGTGGGAATCCTTTAAAGTAGCCACCTATTTGATTAATAAACTACCTACTTCTATCTTGGATCATAAATCACCTTATCAAGTCTTATTCAATAAGGTTTTTGATTATAAACAACTCAAAACATTTGGCTGCACTTGTTTTCCATGTCTCAGACCTTATCAGAAGCATAAGTTTTCCTTTCACTCCCAAAAATGTGTTTATCTTGGCTATGGCGACACCCATAAATGCTATAAATGTCTAAGCTCTAGTGGCAAGGTCTATATTTCTAGGCATGTTGTTTTCAATGAGGTAGAGTTTCCATTCGAGATAGGTTTCCTAAATAAACAAGCTCAACCTCAAACCTGTGACATTGCAACTAGCTGTCTTCCCTTCATTGACCCTACCAATCATAACACCTCTCAAAATTCAACTGCAGCCTCTTCAATTCAACCTGAGGTTACTCCTGCACCAATACCTGTCACTGGAGAAACTGGAACTGAGAATGGTGAAGGTGAAACATGTGATGAGGTGAATTTTGAAGTAGCAGCAAGAAATGAAATATCAGAAACTCAACTTGCTGGAAATGAAGCTCAAAATTCAATAGGTGAGGAAAATGTGCCAGAAAGAAACCTATCTCAGGGTCTTGGACATCAGATGGTAACAAGGAGTAAAGTTGGGATTTTTAAACCCAAAGTGTATGTAAGTGTGACAGCAGATGAACTGGCTGAAGTTGATCCAACTGATGCTAATGAGGCATTATCAAGCAATAGTTGGAGGAATGCTATGAAAGGGGAATATGATGCCCTTATGAAAAATGATACATGGACATTAGTTTCACCTAAGTCTGGGATGAAGATCATAGGCAATAAATGGGTCTTTAAGCTAAAAGTTGATGCAAATGGAAAGATTGTAAGACACAAAGCTAGACTTGTGGCTAAAGGTTTTCTTCAAACACCTGGGATCGATTTTAGTGAAATCTTTAGTCCTGTGATTAAGGCTGCAACACTCAAAATCATCCTTAACTTTTGCTGTTTCAAAGAATTAGCAGATTAGACAGGTGGATATAAACAATGCTTTTCTCAATGGCAGCCTGAATGAGGTCGTTTACATGAATCAGCCACAAGGTTTTGTCAACAACGAACATCCCAATCATGTGTGCAAACAGAAGAAGGCATTATATGGGCTAAGACAGGCACCTAGGGCCCGGCATGATAAATTGAAGCAGACCTTTTTGGAGTGGAAGTTCAGGCAATCCAAGGCTGATAATTCCTTATTTTTTCTGGTAAAAGAGACTAATATCTTGTTTGCCTTGATCTGTGTAGATGATATAGTAATTACAGGTAATAATGATCAGTACTTGCAAGAGTTTATTGACAAACTCAACAACAACTTTGCACTAAAGGATATGGGGAAGCTGAAGCAGTTCCTGGGAATAGAGGTTACAAGAAATTCAGCTGGACTACATCTTAGGCAAACTAGATATGCCACTGAGCTGCTAAGAAGATTTGGTTATGAAAATTTGAAGCCTAGCCCCACACCTATGGCCATGGGAAAACAGATTTCCAAAGCTGAAGGTCTACCAATGAAGGATCCCACTTATTACAGAAGTGCTATAGGTGGACTTCAGTACTTAATCCATACAAGACCAGACTTAACATATGCTGTGAATAGGTTAAGTCAGTACTTCCAGGAACCAATAGATACACATTGGAAAGCTCTAAAGATGGTCTTTAGGTACCTGAAGGGGACGCTAAGTCATGGAATAACCATTCAAAAGAATGACAGCCTAGACATCGCTGCCTTTGTAGATTCTGACTGGGCTTCTTGTCCAGATGACAGGAGGTCAACTGCTGGATATTGTATGTACCTTGGCGATAACTTAGTGTCATGGAGCTCTAAGAAACAACATGTGGTAGCTAGGTCCAGCATAGAAGCAGAGTACAGAGCACTGGCTCACTGCACTGCGGAAATAACTTGGATGCAATCCTTGTTGGGTGAGTTGGGAATATCTCAGTAGTCAGTTTCTATCATATGGTGTGATAATCAAAGTGCAAGCGCCCTAGCTTCTAATCCAGTATATCACGCTCGTACCAAACACACAGAATTAGATGCACACTTTGTAAGAGACAAGGTGCTTGAGAATCAGTTGAAGATACAATACATTCCTTCCACAGATCAAACAGCAGATGTATTGACTAGACCTATATCACATTCACGGTTTCAGACTCTCAGAGACAAGCTTGGAGTGTTTGAGCACACTCCATCTTGAGGGAGGGAGTTAGAGTTATTCCAGGTTGTGAACAGCAATGAAGAGAAGGACCACAGCAGAATTCCACTCCTGATTTGTAGGAATTGGTATCAATTTAGTTAGCCAGCTGGTAGGATTAGTTGATTCTGTTTTTGAGTCATTCTAGAATATTCTTTACTCACAATTCATTTGTATATATAAACCAATGTAAGCTGCCATGATTAATATCAAGAATTAAGCTTCTTTCTTCCTAAATTTCTAACTACTTATAATAGTATCAAGGAACTGCTTTGCCCCCTTTCCTTTGCTTCGATGGAATGTTTGATTGCTTGCCAGGTAGGGATTGACTGACCTAAGAAAGAAAAAGAACTGGCAGTGATATTTGCTGCCAACTGGCCAGCAAAATACCTGTACTACAACCCATTTACAAGTTTTCTTGCTAAAGAAATGAAATAATGCATCTAATTTTACAATATGAGGTTTGTGGAAGACTTGGCTTTGTTTCCTCTTTTACAATAATTCATGGAGTGGGGAAAAAGAAAGTTTAAGGTTCTCAAAAAGGAGAAAAGATGAAATGTCACCTTGGTATGTTGAAGACGGAGGCAAGCTGTTAGAAGGGCTTAACGCTTCTTCTAATGGTGAGTCTGATATTCTTTACCGTGTCTTCACCGTTGAAGAACTTAATAAAGAAACAAACTCAGAACTCACTGGTGCAACAAGTAATTTTTCGAGGTGGGTTCTGTCGGATGGGATGGGATATTATATCAACAGCACTTTTCAGCAACACTCAATTCTAGTTCTGATTCCTGCTCTTTTACAAGAATGCCTTTAGTAGACGGTTTAACCAACGATTTGAATTCAAAATTCCAGGACAGTTATGCCGATTGTCAACATCAATGCTTCATTGACATCTCTTTCACCAATTCAATAGAAACTGGGTCTTGAACAAGAGCTGAAACACGTTCACTCTCAATTCTGGTAAAGAAGTTTTATTATAATAGTACCGGATACAGGGGTCGTCCTATGCTGCTGTCAATGCAATTATGGTCTTGTCTCAAATGAATCACCACTAAAATTGAGGTTTGATCAGTTAAAATTTCGATAAACTTATAATAAAATTTTATCGAACAACCACATATTATTGAGGTTAGTTATTCCTTGCTTAATTTTACAGGATTCCCTTGTATAACTTCATGAAAGTATTTTCCATACAATAATTTTTTCCTCGAATTTTACAAATAGGTCATGTTTGGATTGATATTTAAAGCTCAACTTCTGACAAGCAATTTGAAATTATTTTAGGAGTTTGGTAAATTAAAGAAAAAACTGATCATAAAATAATGTATATCATCAAATTGTCTATAATTAAAATAATAAGTTTAGACCTAATTAATTCATTTTTTCTCTTAAATTTATTTGATATTCCAAAAGTAACTCATCTTTCCAAATTATATTTATTAGATTATTTTAGTACTATATGAATTATGCTTTTATTTTGTAGTATTTATTAAATTTCAGGATTTGGTAAATGTTAATTTTTTTTATTTTAAAATAACTATAGTGAAAATATGGTCTTAAAAAATTGTTTTGATAATGTCATTTCTTGTTATAAAACTTGAAATAAATTTTACATTCGGCGATAATATCATAATAGTAATAATGCAAAAGATCATAATTATAGTAAATATTCATTAAACATTTTTTTTTACCAAATCTTATAATGCTAATCCTATTGCAATTCTGAAATAGAAATTTACCTAACACTGATATTTCCTAGCAGTGGCAAAAAAGCTCGCCGGCTCGGGCTGAGCCCCATTTTGGGGCGTCGGCCCGTGACACGGCCCGGCTCATATTTAAAAAAAAAATTAAAACTGCCGGCATTTACAAAAAATTAATACTTGTTTTTTGGAGTTTCACGTGACCGCTTTTGCAGTTTTTCAGCTTTGCAAAATTTCAGCTGATTTATTGGTCAAACTTGTATGGTTTTGACGTGGGTTTTCGTGTAAGGTAGCCTGCTTTGGGATTCTCTTTCTAGTTGTATGCTATTTGACCTTTTGGAAGGCTGCGAAGTGGTCAATCTTTGGATTTAGATTTTGTAGGATTTTAGAGGGCAATTTCAAGTCAAATTTCGTAAAATCAAATCGTGTGATTTCTCTACTTATACACATAATCTATATACCCTAGGCCTAGCTAGATATGTATGTACAGAGACTATTTGTGTTTGAAGTTTGAACACAAAAAAATTCTTAAATTCTAATTTATTTTTCATACAAGAACACTTTGAAAATATTATTTAAATGACTTTTTTTTTTAATTATTTTCTCTACTATCGACTTTTTTAATCTTTGTTTGGCCATGGAAAAATTTATTCTTTAAGAAAAAAATTTAAATTTGACACCGAAAAAAAAAAATCGAACCGGCTAGGCTCGGCCCGCTAAAGCTCGAGCCAAAAGCTCGGGCCGAGCCTCATTTTTTTTGGCCGGGCTCGGCTCGGGCCTAAAAAAAGCTCGGCCAAAAAAGCTCAAGCCGAGCCCGAGCTTTTTTTTTCCGGCTCGGGCTCGGGCTCGGGCTCAGCTCGTTGACATAGCTAATTTTTCCTGCATCTTCTTGCAGCTGAAAAAACTGATTTTCTTCTAATTACAGCGATACCATCATACCAATTACCAAATGTCCAAATCAAGCCTTAGCGACTCCTATGTTTGAGCCCTTGATTGTCTCTCTCCCAAACAAAATTCTTTAATTTTCATAGTCATTTTTAAATACACATTTACATAATAAAATATTTTGTACGTAAATTCAAATTCTTTTCTACTTTTTAACTTACATTCTCCAAAAAATCATTATTCAAAACTCCATTTTTTCAAGATAATGATCATTAGTGCTGGTTTGGTATTAGTTAAAAACAAAATACTTCCTCCGTCCCACTTATATGAGTTTGTTTTGTTTTTCACACGGATTAAGAAATCTTATTTAATATTATTAGAAAAGCAATTTTTGCCAAAAAACTTTCCTAGTTTACCCTCTTTTAATGATCAATAGCTAGTAGTAAATTATTATTGCAAGTAGTATAGAAATAAGGGTATATTAGTAAACGAACAAAACAAAACATTCTTAATAAAGAAACATGACTAGATAATTGGGATAAGAAAATAAGGAAAGTGAACATTAATATTAACTACAAAAAAATAATTTTTATTCATTTTTTAATCATATATTTCATCATCAAATTCAATAAAACTTATATCAATGTCAAACAAATCCTTAGTCTGCATGCAAGACCTGGGAAAAAGATGTGTGAAACCAAGAGTTTTGCTATGCCCCGGACGAATAACAAAACTCTTTTCTTAATTTGCGTGCATGTATCCACTAGGAAAGAGCCCCGATGATTCCGGGAAAGAGAAGTCTAAAACAAAAGATCTTAGATGATTTTCATTGAGCTATTGCCACTTTGTCTGTATGCTTGGACTAAAGCCTTCATTGGGATCTCAAAGTTGCTACCAACTGGTACGAAATATTATTTTCTCTTTTTCTTTCTGAAGATTTTTTAACACTTGGCTTGTTTCCTCATCCGCAATTATTCATGGAGTGGGTGAAAAGAAAGATAAGGTTCTCGAAAAGGAGGAATGAAAAATTATCGCCTTGGTATATTGAAAATGGAGGCAAGCTATTAGAAGGGCTTATTGCTTCCTCAAATGGAAAGTATAATATTCCTTATCACGTCTTCACCGTTGAAGAACTTAATAAAGCAACAAACTACGATTTCACCGGTGTAAGCAGTGATGATTCCAGATTGGTTATGGTGGATGGAACGGGCTATTACTGTTAAACAATCCAAAAGAAATAAAGAAAAGGAAAAGGAAACTAGGGTTTCATTAATTATGCATAATGCAATTAAATACAAAAGAATGAATTAACCTAGAAACCAAGATACTATATACATGCTAAACAAAGGAAATTGAAAAGACTATTCTACTCTTAATAAACAATAAAATAAAATAGCCATATATTTAACCCTATATTTTTTAACATCTCCCCTCAAACTCACGATGCGGCAGCTACAGGCATCGAGAGTTTGCCAACCAGAAAACGAAAACGGGAAATAGAATGCGACTTGGTAAAGAAATCTGCAAGCTGCAAAGAAGAAGAAACAAAGGGAAAAGTAATTGTGCCATGTTTGAGATGATGAGGAGTAGGGTGATAATCGATCTCAATGTGATTAGTTCGTTCATGAAAAATCGAGTTGTCAGCAATCTGAATAAAACTCTGGTTATCACAGTACATAGGAGTGAGATGAGAAGGAAAAACTCTCATATCTGCAAGTAACCAACGTAACCAAACAATCTCTTTGGTAGTAGATGCAATAGCACGATATTCTGCTTCGGTTGAAGATTGAGAAACAATAGATTGTTTCTTGTTTTTCCAAGAAATAAGAGAATCACTCAAAAAGATACAAAAACCAGTAACAGACTTGCGATCTGTGGGATTACTGCCATGATCAGCATCAAAGTATGCACGCAGCTCCAAGGAAGATGTGGATGGAAGTAAAAGACTCTGAAAGACTGTACCCCGAAGATACCGCAAAATACGAAGAACAGCTGCCCAATGAACTGTAGTAGGAGAAGCAACAAACTGACTAACAACATGACCAGCATAAGCAATATCTGGACGAGTAATAGTGAGATATACCAAGCTCCCAACAATAGTATGGTATAAAGTAGGATCTGATAAAGGTAAACCATCAGAATACTTTGCGTTAACCTCAATGAGAGTATCAACAGTCTTATTATCAGTAAGTAGAGCCCGCTCAAGAATATCTGCAACATATTTCGACTGAGAAAGAAGATAACCTCTAGGTGAGCAGGCTACCTCAATACCCAAGAAATATCGTAGAGAACCCAAATCCTTCATTTCAAACTGTCTAGCTAACTCTGTCTTCAAAACTGAAATACCATCAATATCATCACCAGTAATAATCATGTCATCAACATATAAAGATAGAATGATACGACCTGCATCAGTGCACTTAACAAAAAGAGCAGAATCATGACTACTAGAAGCAAATCCAAGGGAAGAGATCACAACAGAAAATTTCTCAAACCAAGCACGAGGTGCTTGTTTGAGACCATATAACGCTTTCTTGAGCTTGCAAACATACCCAAAATCATGTGGAACACCAGGAGGGGGAGCCATATAAACTTCTTCTTGTAGATCTCCATTCAAGAAGGCATTTTTAACATCAAGTTGAGAGATACGCCACTGACGAACCGAAGCTACTGCAATAAGAGTACGAATAGTAGTCATTTTTGCAACAGGAGCAAAGGTCTCCTCGTAATCCATACCATACTGTTGAGAGTACCTTTTTGCAACCAACCTAGCTTTGTATCGCTCAATTGATCCATCAGAATTAGTCTTGATCTTATACACCCAACGACAACCAACAACACTCTTACCAGGAGGTAGAGGAACCAAATCCCAAGTACCAGTCTTATGCAAAGCAGAAAGTTCCTCATCCACAGCTTGCTGTCAAAGAGGATCAAGAATTGCCTCTTTATAGGAAGATGGCTCAGAGAGACAATGAATAGAAGCTAAAAAGGAAGTAAAAGATGAAGAATAACAAGAATAAGCAAAATCGGGTAACGTTGTAGACTTACGAATGCGTTTGGATTGACGTAGAGGTGGATCCACAGTCTTAGATGGAGCTTGAGGTACCATAGGAGAAGAGGGAGTTTCAGGTGTGCCAGAGAGTAAAGTATCAGTACATGCAGAATGATCAGTATTTGAAGTACTAGGAATTTGAGATGAGAAACTATCAGAATCGTTAGAAAAAAAATCTAGTCAAACTATGAGTAGTTGATGAAATAGAAAAGAAATGGATATGCTCGAGAAAGACAACAGACGAGACACATAAAGTTTCTGAGTTATTGGATCAAAATAACGATAACCCTTTTTGCCTTCACCATAACCAAGAAAGACACAAATAACAGATCTAGATGACAACTTGCTGCATTCTACATGAGGACAAAAAATGAAACAAGTACAACAAAAAACTCTAAAGAAAGAATAATCAGGGGCATACCCATACAACCTTTCGAAAGGAGAAAAACATGAAATATGAGAAGATGAAATTGTATTAATCAAGCCTACAGCAGTAAGAACGGCTTCACCCCCAAAACATACTAGGAACAAAAGCAAACAACAAAAGAGAGCGAGCAGTTTCAACAATGTACCTATGTTTTCTTTCAGCAACACCATTTTGCTCAGGAGTATCTGTACACGAAATTTGGTGAATAGTTTCATCTAAGATAAGCAGCTCAAAAAATTTATTAGAAACGTATTCCCCACCCAAATCACACCTAAAACATTTGATAACAGCAGAATGTTGAGTTTTGACAAGAGCACGAAAGACTGAGTATATCTCAAAGAATTCAGAACGATGTTTCATTAAATAAACCCAACAATAAAGAGTATGATCATCAATAAAAGAAACATAATATAAAGACCCTCCTTTTGTGACAATGGGAGAAGGCCCCCATACATCAGAATGAATCAAATCAAATGGAGAGGAAGAAACAGAAATACTTCGATTAAAAGGTAAAGGTAAAAAATTTGTCAGTTTACATCCACTACAATCTGAAATATCACAAGGTTGCAAATTTTCTAATGCCCATGTAGAAGCCAAATATCTTAAACGAGAAGACGAAACATGACCTAAGCGAGAATGCCATAAATAAAAACTAGAAGAAGAAGGACTCAAACGAAAAGAAGACAAATCAACACTAGTAGCAGCAGCAGCAACTGACAACTTTAACTCATCCAAAATATGTAGTCCCCCCTTCCTACGACATGTCCCAATCAGCTTCTGAGATTGCAGATCCTGCACATAACAAGAAGAAGAGAAAATGTAACTAAATTATCAGAATTACATAACTGACCAACATAAGCAAGATTTAGTGTGAGTTTCGGAATATGATAAACATTAGGGAGAGACAAGTGATGTGTTACAAGAGAACCAATACCTGCTAAAGGCATATGAGTGCCATCAACAGTCATGACAGGAATAGAAGACGAAGGAGACACATAAGCAAAAGATGAAGAATCTGGAGACATATGATGTGAAGTACCAGAATCCAAGACCCATACAGAATGTGACATACCTGAAGGACTATGAGGCAACTGACCTACGGAGGAAGAAGCGGACATAGCTTGTGGCTGTAAGGAGAGAAACTTCTGAAATTGCTCAGCCAGAGTACTAGGATCAGTGAAAGGACCTAATGAAGCTACCGCTGCAGTATTGGACTGTGGTGGTCTATAACCCTGAGGTGGTCTATGAGCATTCGATTATAACTGATTGCCTGGCTTCCAAGCTTGAGATTGTTGTACGGTTCGATTTTGCTATCTCAACTTAGGACACTGAGCCTTCCAATTACCTTTCTCCTTACAGAAACTGCACTCGTCGGGGACAGTCCTTGCTTGAAACATATTCTGATTATTAGAAAGTGACTTAGAAAGCATTGCTAACACAGAAGGATTAGAAGTAGAAAGAATTCCATTTTCAGAATAAGACTTAAGACGTATTTCTTCAGCCAATAACTCACTGACAACTAAGTTAACAACAGGAAGTGGAGAACGATGTAAAATTGAACCTCTAAGTCCTTCAAAATCACTGCGAAGTGCCATTAGAAACTGTACCAACCGTTGCTGCTCTCTATGAACAATATATGCATTACACGCCTTTAATTCTGTCAATTTTGTAAGAGTCAATTGATCCCAAAGATCTGTTATAGCAGAATAAAACTCCTGAACACTCATATTCTTTTGCTGAAGAGCTCGTATGTAATTCTCCAATTGATACTGTTTTGCAAAATTTGACTGAGTGAATAATCTTTGCAGATGATCCCAAACCTCCTTTGTTGTCTCATACTTTGCCAACTCTCTACCTATGGAATGCTCAATAGAATTGTAAATCCAAGTAATAATTTTTGAATTGTTTGCTATCTATAGAAGCAGCATAACCCTCATCAGTATACTTAGGTTTCACAGGAATTCCACTAACATATCCCCACATCTTTTTAACTTTAAGAAAATTTCTCATCACATAACTCTAATATGAATAATTCTTTCCATCCAATCTCACACTCACATATTGAAGCAGATCGTCTCTTTCAGTAGCCATAATAGAAAAAATAAGGAAAATCAGATCGCAAAAGAAAGGAAAACGAAACCAGATTACAGAAAGCTGTGTTTGAGATTAAGCTTTGTCCCATGAAGCCTAGCTCTGATACCATGTTAAACAATCCAAAGAAAATAAAGAAAAGGAAAATGAGGCTAGTGTTTCATTAATTATGCATAATGCAATTGAATACAAAAGAATAAATTAACCTAGAAACCAAGATACTATATATAGGCTAAACAAAGGAAATTGAAAAACTATTCTACCCTTAATAAACAATAAAATAAAATAGCCATATATTTAACCCTATATTTCTTAACAGATCGGTGGCATTTTTCAGCAACGGTCAATTCGGGTAAAGAAGTTTTATGGTTACGCTACCGAAGACAAAGGGGCGTTCTTGCTGTCAACAACATGGTAATCACGGTGCTGATGAACCCCACAAAAATGCATTGAAGGTCTTGGGTTGCTACTTAGATTTGGAAATACCTGTTATTATCTATGAAATCGGGATCAATTATGGACTTCTGTACGACCTTCTTTTTAGAAGGAAAGAATGGAACTTTAAGAATAATATTGGTAGATCACTCTCTTCGAGTAATCGACTAAAAATTACAATAGATGTTGCAAATGCTATCGTTTATCTTCATACAACATTTCCCATACCTATCATACATAGAGATCTAAGCAAACAAAACATTGTCATAGACCATCATGGTGTTGCTAAGCTTGTGGATTTCTCACTCTGCATAACACTGCCTCCTGGAGAATCACAGGTAGAACTGGAACTAGATATTGTTGCTATGAGGAAAGGATATGTTGATCCCGAGTACATGGCATCAGGCATTATAACAGAGAAATGTGATGCTTACGCATTTGGAATTATTCTCCTTGAACTCTTAACTGGCCTTATGGGCTAGAGGCTTTACCTTGTAGATGATCAACCTATTCCTTTACCGGAGTATGTAAAAAACCACATTGACAAGAATGAGTTGAGTAAATTATTGGACCCAACAATTTTAGGGAGAGAGGCAAAATAGAGCAGGAGCATCAATTGCAAGCTTTCTCGAAACTTGCTTTGAGATGTACTCGTGACAAAGGAGCAGATAGGCCAGAGTCAATGTGGCAAAAGAACTGGTAAGGATTCAGAGGTCTGTTAATCCATTTAAGGACACTCAAAAAATTGTATAAAGGTTGTTCCTTCGTGTAGGCATTGCTGGTGGATCATTGCTATGTAATAAGTTTGCTATTGATTTATTACAACTTACGACAGCTGCATAGCCATCGTGAAAGTGCTTGTGTGAAAGTTTCTAGTCGTCATCGCCATTGAATGGCTAATTTGTTGTTTGTTGTGGTTAATGTGTTGGATTGTACGTTCATATAGTATATTGTTTTAATTATATTTTCTAATATATAAATTGTGATTTTATTTATTTATTGCATTTATTTAAAAATGAGCATGCAAATTAAAGTATCTATGATTATTTGCGATAATATAAGTTGGATATTTAAATTAAGAAGTGCTGTATAACACAACTTATATTTTGATTATAAATAATTTATTAACAAAATATGTATAAGAATTGACACCTTATACTTAAAAGTGATTTACTATTCGAATTTGTGATTTGTCCATTATAACAAAAATAGTTAAAGGCAACACTAGTATACTTGAAATGTATTGAATGGAGTCTCATAATTATGACAATCCCTCCTTCACTTGGGCATGGGCATCAGCCTTAATAAATTACAATTCACCTTGCTCATTGGCCAACTCACGTATCTTGAGGCTTTAGATGACAAATTATTACGAGACTCTCATACATACATACATACATACACACACACAAACGCAGCAAACTAACAATCTCTTTGACATCAACTATGACCGCGATTCAAGCCTAATTTCTCTATAGCTTTTCAAAAATTAAAGGAGTCATTTTAAAATAAATAACTTATTTTTAACTTTATGTTGGTCTCAAAAATCTGTCGATCGTGTGACCAACAACACTCCGTGTCGCCTCTCCTTCGACCTAAGCTCAGCCTGCATATTGAACACTCTGTTAGGTGGCAAATATCGTCGATCAGAGACAAAATGTCTATCGACCATTTATGCTCCGACGATCAAATTAACTACCAGAATAATGATATATGGGACTGCAAGGGAAACTAGGAGAAGAAGAGTGACTAGAGGAAGTAAAAAATCTGCCTAAGTGTGGAACTACATTGTATATTTATAGAGGATTGAATGAGCCAAGATGGGCTGTGGAGCTAATGGATCGAGCCTAATTCATAACAAGTTTTTTTGATTCAATTGACCCCAATCCAGTTAATACAATTAATTGATGACAGTCATCCAACGCAGGATCTTTGGCCATGTGCAAGTCACGCCAGTTTTTTGGCGACAACACTTTCATAAGTTTTAAAGAAACTTTATAAGTGTAACAAAAATTTATATGAGATATTTCTTTAAATCAAAACACAACAAAATATAGCACTAAATAATAGTTTAAATAGTTCATATGGGTTGATTGGCTTAAGCCCGAATGTAATTGCCCAAGTGAATTGAGCCTCTTATTTTGTTTCATCTTGTGGTTTTGTCATCACTTTTCAAAGGAACGGAGGATCCGACTAAAAAAAACTAAATAAAAGAAAAAATATGTTGGGCTTTTATTATTTTTCTGAAACCCCTCAAATCTTGAGGTCCTATGCTATGGCCTCAGTGGCCTTGTGTCTGGGAGAGCCTAGATTTATGATAATGACATACAATGGTAAATGTGGACAAATTGGACATAACAAAAGATATCATAGCGCTGTTGTAAATGAAAATCGTGAAAAAATTGTAATTATCAAATTCCGCATCCTTTTATTTGTTCATATGACAGAGCAAAATTTTGTTACATTTTGGACTAGTTTACCACAGGGACAATGGACTTTAGTGAAAGAGGGCTATATAGCATAAACAATAGCAAACTATGAACACGTTAATGAATAACTGGAGCATTTGGAAGAGGATTTAGCTGCGAGGATCATTATACTAGTTTTGTAGCAATGCAGGACCAGATATCATTTCTGTCATCGTGAGTTAACACCCAACCACCCTTCAACGATGCAATCTAAAGACATTCCAGAATGGATAAATCCAACAAGGATTAAGCTATTTGTACATTAAAAATGTACATCTTCCTGGACATTGAGCAAAGTGTCAAAATTGAAACTACCGATTGTTTTAAGTGTTGTTAAATTCAATGGCAAAAATGTGTGCCATGTCATACAATGTCAGCAAAACTGTCAAGAAAACTATAACTGCAGCAGAACAAATCCAGCAATTAGACGACGGTTGATATAATTGATCATTAGTTTTTAATCATTGTTGACCTTGATAAGTTTGTAGTGGAGAAAACTCTAGAATTGGAAGATGAAATAAAAATGGCACGAACTTCTGTTATTTCTACTAAGCACTGATCTGAAGTGCACAAGCACATATATATGAATGAATGGGTTAACTAACTTTTACAACAGAAAGAAAATGTACAAAGACTTGAGTATCCCTATGCTCAATACTCCCTCTCAAGATGGAGAATATATGTTTAAAATTCCCATCTTGTTTAACAATGACTTGAACTTGGCTCCCCCTAAAGGCTTAGTTAGCAAATATGCCACTTGATCTTGTGATAACATATGTAGCATCTTCACTTCTCCTGCTTGCACCTTATCTCTTACAAGATGACATCCAATTTCTATTTGTTTTGTTCTTTCATGAAACACTTGATTGTTGGCTATATGTATGGCAAATTGATTATCACAAAACAGTAATGCTGCTTTAGTATGTGTAACACTTAAGTCATTGAGTATATTCTTCAACTAGCTCAATTTACAAACTGAAGCTGTCATAGATCGATATTCCTCTTCAGCTGAGGATCTTGAAACTGTATGTTGCTTCTTAGACTTCCAAGACACTAGTAAATTCCCTAGAAATATATAACAACCAGTAACAAATCTTTTTGCATCTGAACATGCCGCCTAATCTACATCACGGTCTAGGTGTACCCTTCAAGTATCTCAACACATAATGAACTGCTTCTACATGAGGTAGTTTTGGTAACTTAAGAAATTGACTAAGAACCTACACTGTATATGACAAATCGGGCTTTGTTATTATCAAGTATAGTATCCTTCCCACTAGACTCCGTTTTATACGCGTATCTACAATTGTTTCTCCTTCATTCTTACTCAACTTCAAGTTATGTGATAAAAGACTATTTGCTAGCTTGGCTCCAAGATAACCAGCATCTGCCGATATCTCCTATGCATATTTCCTTCGACAGATAGATATACCTTTGGAAGTTCTTGCCACTTCAAGTCTTAGAAAATACTTCAAAATCCCCCCAAGTCTTTTAATCTGAATTGTTCATTCAATCCCTTTTTGAACAGCTCAATGTAAGATGAGTCATTGCCACCTATGATAATGTCATCTACATAGATGAGAAGCACAGTGAATGAACATCCATTTTGTTTGCTAAATAAGGAGTAATTAGATCTTGATTACCTAAAACCTTGTAATAGAATGTATGAATAGCTTAGTATTCCATTGCCTTAAAACCAGTTCGAGCCCATAGATGGACTTGTTTAATTTGCAAACCAACTGTTCTCCATTCTCTTCCTACTGCTCATAACCTGGAGGCATCAACATGTAAACTTCTTAATCTATCTCACCATGAAGAAATGCACTGTTAACATCTAGATGATGAAGATGCCACTGTTTTTGAGCTGCAACAGCTTGGAGAGTTTTCACTGTGACCAATTTAGGAACAGGTGAAAATGTTTCCTCATAGTCTAGGTCAGCTTGTTGGATGAAACCTTTAGCTACAAATCGAGCATTATTCATTTCCTCTGTGCCATCTGAATTAAGCTTAATTTTGAAAATCCATTTGCAGACCAGCTTGTTTTCAACAATCCAAATGTTGTTAGAGACAAGAGCTTGATACTCTGTATCCATGGCTTTGCACCAATCTGGATGCTTCGAGGTTTCAACATAAGACCATGGTTCATATACAGTAGATAAGGCTAGTATGTAGTTTCTTTGTGTAGGAGACAACATGCCATAACCCAAACAGTTTGAGATAGGATACTGTTTTTTAGATTCAGAACCTTTTGCCATGGAATCTGACTAAAGAATAGGCATTTGAGTTACCAAACTGTAATGAAAATCTTGGAGATATGATGGGATTCACTTAGGCCTACTAGATTTGAGATTAGGTATGATATGTGGTGAAGGGGATGCCTCAGGTGGAGTTATTATAGGTAAGGCTCCTTCATTGGGAATATTTGAAGTTGATGAATGATTAGGTAAATGAGAAACATGAACATGTGTTGGAGTTGAGTCTGGAGTTGGGAGTGAAATATCAATTGGTTGATGAGGTTGTGCTAGAAAGAGAGTTTGATCATGTTGTGGGAAATCAGTAGAATATGACAGAGAGTTGAGAAAAGTAGGGTGATGGAAAGGGAATATTGTTTCATGAAAAGAAACATCTTTTGAGATGAAAGTTGTATTTGTTTGGAGATTGTATAATTTGTATGCTTTCATGCCATAAGGGTATCCAAGAAAAATACAAATCATGGCCTTGGATCAAATTTGGTTCAGTTTCTTTTAAGAGTAGAAGTAGAACAAAGACAACCAAAGACCCTAAGGTGAGTGTAAGATGGTTTGGCCTAATAGAGCATCCCATATGGATATATATTTACAAGGACTGTGGTAGGTGTTCGATTTATGAGATGTGTAGCAGTAAGAATGCAATCTCTCCAGAATTTGTAAGGTAATTTGGCTTGAAATTTAATTGTTCTATCAATGTTAAGAATGTGCTAATGTTGATCATCCACACCGTCTTGTTATGGTATTTCTACATAACTCAATTGATGTATGATGCCCTTGGAACGATAGATGTCATTCATGAGGAATTATGAGCCATTATCAGATCTAAGAACTTTAAATTGCATTGAAAATGTGTTTGGGATTAGATGAAAGAAGGGCTAAATGATGGATTTGGTTTGGGATTTGTCTGAAAGCCCAATATTGGCTAACCAAGAGGGGGGGTTGATTGGTTTTAAAACTTTTTTCGTTAACTACTCAAAATTTTAACAATAATGAACGTGCAAACGATAATGAGTAATCTAAACACAAGTAGGCACATAAATGAAGAAATGTAAGTTTACACAAAGTAGAAGCGTTAAATAAAAGGGATAGAGAGAGCAAACAATATGTTATGGAGGTTCGATCCAATGCAATGATTTACGTTCCCCGTTACCAAACTCTCCGGTATGAGCAAGACCTTTTTCACTATGTTGATTGACTTATGGTGTAATCCAACTCTTACAATGCTTCCGGTGACTTACAAGCAAGGAGCACCGATCCTTTTACAATGTTGAGATTTATGGGACCTAAACTCGACCCAAACTATTGAGTTTTACAGGATCTCAATATGACCTTCAATTTAAGAGAGTTTTACAAATAAAGAATCTTCTCTTCTTATCTAATATAGATTAGAATGAGTACAAGAAGAGAATAATGGCAAATACTTCAATTGATGGCAAATAGGATAGCTCAAAGTATTGATATGAGAAATTTCTTGAAGAACTAAAGATTTTCACAAAATTAATCGCTCAAAAGTTTTTCAAAAGTTTGGTGCTTTTTGATCTTCTTAAAGATGGAGAATATAATGGTTTTGATCAATAAAAGCCTCACTTTAATGCTAAAGAAATTGGTTGTGCAAATAAAAAGTGAATGAGGTATTTATAGCACTCAAACCGGCCAAAGTTCTCTCCATCTGGACAAGGGATCCGGACGTCCAGATTGTCAAAAATACTAGCCGTTTGAAGATGTCAGAACGGTTAAAAATATGACCGTTGGGGGTCATCCGGACGTCCGAATAAGATTTTTGCCTCCGAACGTTTTCTCACTTGATTTTTTGTTTGATACTATATTTTGAAGTACTTTCTCACGTATTATTTTTAAAATAAGTGACTCGATAAAAGCTTTATGCAATCATTTGATTTTGAAAATAATTTTTCTTATGCACAAAAATTCACTTTGAGCTCTTAGTCATTAGCCAAATGTTGAAGCATTTTACCTTTACATGAGTGTGAAATGTTTAAGTACTATGTTTTGATCATCTTAACATATTGCTTGATCGTTCATCGACTTTTGTCTTGATTCTTTTTTAGGCTACTTTTCGCGAGTTTCATTTCATATCCTCGATTTGCGAATATATTTCTGTGTTGATTTTCGTGCGCAAATTTACTTGACCTTGAACTTCATGTTATTGATTTTATGCAATAATCACTATAGACACTTGAAATCAATTTGTTAGATAAAAACAATTTGTTTGTGATAATCAAAAAGAGATGTCAACCATAGGTCAACATTGTCTCGCATGAGATAAGTCCAAGTCATTTGACTATAATCATCTACAATGGTTAGGAAATTACTTGGATCCATCCAATGAAGGAACAAAATATGGTCCCTAGATGTCACAGTGAATGAGATCAAATATTTTGGAAGTTTTAGTATCACTACTTGGGAATGGTAACCTGTGTTGTTTGGCCATAAGACAAATTGTACAATGCAAATGTTCATTGAAAGTAATTGCAGGAACAAACTTATGTAAAAACAACAATTTGGAAACATAAATGTGTCATAATTGGCAATGCCATACATAAATGTTAGCGTTGACAACAACATTGCTCATAGAATTACAAGCAATAAAATCTTCTTTATTACATTTCAAATATGAAATAGAAATATGATTGGTACTGTAAAATACAACAGGATTTGTATTGTGAAAGATAGCATAATTTGTTGTGAGTTGAGGATTGTGTGAAGATTGACCATTGAGTTGGTGTTCAGATTGCTGAAAGTGGTATAATCCATCTTCAAGCTTGCCCACCCCAATCGTCCTCCATGTTAAAAGATTCTGGATAAAACAATAATAATGTATGAATATCAAGAAACGCCTATGCTTAAGTATCAGATTGCTATCAAATATCAAGTTGAATTTAAAACATGGCACAGCTAAGACATTTGTTAGAACTAAAGTTGCAAACAACTTAAATGTGCCAACGTGTGTAATAGTAGCAGTATCACAATTAGGTAGCCTCATAGATGTACTAAACTTAGTAGTCACTATGGTCAATTGTTTAATAGAGTAAACCATATGTTCTGAAGCTCATGTGTCTATAATCCATCTATCTACAACTGTAGAAACATCGAGATATGTGCGACTACCTGAGAAAGTAAAAGCATTAGGCACTAAAGAGGAGGAAGATATCACATCTTGAAGCTATTGATTGCAGGTTGAGAGCCATCCTTGCAGCTGTGGTGCTAACATAGCCAAAATTTGTTGACATTGGCCTGGAGTAATGGTGAGATTTGAGAAGGAGTTTATCACTTTCGAATTGTTACCATGAGAGACCTGACCAACAGCGTTTGAAACTAGAGTTTTCCCTTTTGAAAATCTATGACAAAGAGGATAACCAATCAACTTGTAACATTTCCCTTAAGATGTCCAAGCGTTCCATAATAACTACATATAGGCCTTTCATTTTTATTTATTTATTTATTTTTATTTTTTTTGTGATTGGTTAATTGAACTAGTTCTTTGATTGCCAAAGGAATTGAATCATTTTGCTAGCAAAGGCAGCTGCATCAAATTTTTGTTGCTTCTTAGCAACAACTTCCTTTTGACTCTCATCTTACAGGATTAGAGCAAAGACTTTATTGAGTGAAGGCAATGGATCCATCGGCAAAATCTGACTTCTCACACTGGAAAAGTGTTCATCCAGGCACATGAGAAACTGCATAATCTGATCTTCAGACTCGTAATCAACATTACTAACATCTGTTCTATAATTGTCTAACTATTTCCAAAGTCTTTTGAACCGATTGAAGTAAGAGTTGACAGAGATATTTGCTTGGAAAATCGAAGCAATTTGCTTCTTATGTTCATAAATGCGAGGACCATTACCTTGGCCGTAACGATCCCTAAGCTCGATCCAGATTTGTATTGTAGAATCTTTGTGCATCACACTTGGATAAAGTTCTTTCGGAATAGAATTGATAATCCAAGAAGAAACCAGTGATTGCATCTCCTCGAAGCACCATAGAGAAGATCATCCAGAGAAGGTTTGACAATTGATTCATCAATGAATCCCTCCTTGTTTTTTTACGCTAAGTGCCATAGTAACAGTACGACTCACGTAGAATAATTTTCCTCAGTGAGCATAACAGAGATAAGTTGCATCCCTGTGTGATCACCATAATGAAGACAATACGGACTGTTCGGATCACTTATTAATCAATTAATGAGAGAAGTTCTATCTCCAACAACCACATCTCCAGCAGATGAATCTATTGATGAATTAGTGTGATCGGATTGAGTTTTAGTCTCTGCTTGAGCATTGGAATCCTTCGCCATTGCACGGAAGCTATACAGCTCTGATACCATGATAAGTTTGCAGTGAAGAAAACTCTAGAATTGGAAGATGAAAGAAAAATGGCTAGAACTTCTGTTATTTCCACGAAGCACTAATCTGAAGTGTACAAGCACATATATATACATGAATGCAGTTAACTAACTTTTACAATAGAAAGAAAAATGTACAAAGACTTAAATATCCCTATGCTAACGTGACTCAATAGGCCTGACGTTTATTTGGCATTTTGTGTTGATGATGGAGGTGAATGTTGGAAAATATTAAAAAAAAAATTGCAACAACAATTCATAGGTTTCAAGTCTCTTCAATTCCATAATTAATTTGTATTTGAATTAGTGGTTACAAATTCATTAATGACTCTTGTACATTATTTGTCTTAAATACAAAATTAAATAAGAAAATTGAAACATCCATCATCCTAGTACATTATAAGGAGGAGTTCTCCACCTTATTCCACACAACAAAATGTGAGAGTTCTCCCTTCTCTCTTCTTTCTTTGTTATAAAAAATAAAATAAAAAATTGAATTAAATTGTAACAACAATTCATAGGTTTCAAGTTTCTTCAATTCCCTAATTAATTTGTATTTGAATTGGTAGTTACAAATTCATTCACGACTCTTGTAACATTATTTGTGTTAAATACAAAATTAAATAAGAAAATTGAAACATCTCTCATCCTAGTACATTATAAGGGAGTGTTATCATCTTATTCCACACACCAAAGTGTGAGAGTTCTCTTCTCACTCTAAATTTCTCTCTTCTTTCTTTGTTATCAAGAATTTTGTTAATAGTTTATATAATTTGTTTGTTTTAGCTTGGTGATAGAATTGTGAATATTCTTAGTTCGTCTAAAGTGGCGACGATGTGCTAGTCTGCTACATTCAACCGTTATATCTTGAAAGATAGACATCATTAGTCATCTTGCACCACAGTTGGGGGGGGAGGGGGAATTTATTATAAGGAAACTGTGTACAATATAGGTCTCGATTCCTTTCGATACCGCTACTACATCAACAACCATTTTCCTCTATTTTCATTGTTACTCTGTTTATTGTAATGTTTCTTTCCATTATTTTATTTATATAATTTCAACAGTATTTCTAATTTCCTTTTTATATTTTTTCTACCAGTAAATACAATAACTTCTTTCAACGTACCAATTAGCTTTTCCTCCATTTCGTACACAGATTTTTTAGCTCGACAATTTTTCATTCAAAATTGGTTGATTTGCAGAGGAATAAGAATTAGTTCCCTTCGTCTCAGTGGCACTTACGGATCAAAACACTGAAAGTGGCCACAACCATCGAAAGACAAGTGGTGGGGTCAAAAAGTAAGTTACAATTTTTTTTCAACCTACATAACATTATTGAAAATAATTCAACACGTTACGACAAATATTTTCATGCTTTAAAATTATCGTATAATTACATCGTTATTAATATTATCAAATACGCCTTCCTCATTTACACACAATTAAATTATCATTTAACCGTTGAATCTACAATTCAATTGTGTGGTTCAAAACGTTGGTTGAGGACCTTGAGGCGAAGAAAAAATGTGGTCAATCATCGGTGTTGATACATATGAACTGAGTAGAAAATGCAATTATATAGTGAAAATGGCAAATCTATGTATTGGGACAAGAATGAGATTCGGGATTTGAAAAAAGTTCGAAGGCAAAAAGTATACATAAAAACTCGTGAAAATGAAAAAAAAAATTAGAACTTTCAAATACAAAATTGGACAAGATTTATACCTAACTACAATATATTGATCACATTAGCAAACCGTTTTGCCCACATAAGATTTTCAGTTAAGCCCATGTTTGAGCCACATTAAAATTTTTATTTTCATTATTCTACTCATTTTCAACCAAACATTCTTTAATAAAATAATATTTTTCATCACATCAATAATTTTTCTTTCTTTTTCAACCACACATTCTCATCAATCTATTATTCCAAAATACATTCTTCCAAAATAGCGTGATTCAAACACACTCAAATAATAGACGGCTGACTACTGGAGGAAATACGTCTGAATAGCCGATAAAAAAAGTCATAATTCAAGTTTGGCCTGACCAAGAAATAGCATTAAAAAAAAAAACAAAACCTAATTTTAAACACCCAAAATGCAAAAATACCCCTCATTGCAAAGAGAAGAAAAATCTCACAGACCAAAACGTGAAAACCGACTCTAAAAATTCCCAAAAACTGACCACTCTATTCTTGAATCCGGCCACCACACCGACTACGGACGCCGGCGTCGACAAGTTTATCGAGGAAGGTTCTTTTTTTCCCTTTAACTGCCATTTTTTTTTTCATATATTGTGTTTCAATTATTTTCACATTTTTTGAGTTTATTGAATCATATATGCATAGATATGCTTGAGTGTTAGTCTTAGGGGTGAGATTTTGGTATTTTAGGCTGTGTGTTGGCTCATTTTTTAGCTTTACATTCGCCAGAAATGGCGATTTTCAGCCATTTCCAGCGAAGAAGCCGGGTGCAAACAGCCGGTCCAGCTAACGGTTGTTTGTAGCATGTTCCATCGGTTGAAACGACTGTTAACAGTTGGTTCCCTATTAACATTCGGTTGAAATGGCTGTTAACAGCCGATTCGACCGGCTGTTAAACAATTCCCAATTATATTATTAAATAATTAATTTTAATTTGATAATTAATAATATAATTAAATGAATAATTGTAATTATTAAATATTACATTTTAACAAATTAGCAACTTCTATTTTTTCCTTTAAATTTTATTAATAATTGAATAAATCGAATTTGAAATAGATATTCATAGAATTAAATATTTTACGTAATTGAATAAAAATTAAATAATTAATTTTAATTTGATAATTAATAATATAATTAAATAAATAATTGTAATTATTAAATATTATATTTTAACAAATTAGCAACTTCTTATTTTTTCCTTTAAATTTTATTAATAATTGAATAATTCGAATATGAAATAGATATTTATAGAATTAAATATTTTAAGTAATTGAATAAAAATTATATTATTAAATAATTAATTTTAATTTGATAATTAATAATATAATTAAATATATAATTGTAATTGTTAAATATTATATTTTAACAAATTAGCAATTTCTTGTTTTTTTCCTTTAAATTTTATTAATAATTGAATAAATCGAATATGAAATAGATATTAATAGAATTAAATATTTTACGTAATTGAATAAAAATTATATAATTAAATATTTTACGTAATTGAATAATATTTACTTAATTAAATATTTTACGTAATGACATAAAATTTATTTTTCATAAATATTTTATGTAATTGAATAAAATTTATATAATTAAATAAATAAACATGGGTAATTGAATAAATTGAATATTAATTAAATATTTTACGTAATTTAATAAAATTTATTTAAATAATTAAATATTTTAATGAAAGAAATAATGTTAATGTGATAATTACCAAAATTAAATATTAAATTTTAACAAATTAGCAAATTCTTTTTTCCTTTAAATTTTTTAATTTAAAATTCTGTTAATAAAATATTCTTTCTAACAGAATTAGCAAATTCTTTTTTCCTTTTATTTTTTAATTTAATTATTTAATTATTTTTTAACAGAGTTTTTTGGTGCTGTTACCATTGAGTATCAGTCGCTGCAACGTATGGGTAGTGAGTTCGTGCTGCCTGAATATATGGCCGAATAGGTCGTAGGGATATTGCCGAGGCTCGGGGGAAAGGTATGAGAGTCTTGTACACATATATATGTTCCAGCGATCATGAATCATCATACCATTGCCGTGGAGATTGTTTTTGCTGACTCCACGATGTATGTGTACGACTCCGACCATTCATGTCTGACATAGGGCCAACTCGAGTAGCAATTGGAGCCACTTGCAGTGATCATTCCATTGATGGCTTTCTAAGCGGGTGTTCTTGTTGATAGGCTAGCCATCATGCTGGACCAGACAACGGCGAGATAATTGACTCGTAAGTATTTATATTTTCTTTTTAACTTGGAAACTTAGTTTTATCTAACACGTTTACTATTTAATTGCAATGGTGATTGCGACATTTTTGCACTAAAGTACATTAAATTTTTTAGTATCGGACATAAGGTTGATGGAATCAACCAAGTATTGATACAAATTTGGAGGAATAAATTAGCGTGCGATTTGTACGAATTCGAGTGTGATCCGTAAACGTTGTAGATTTAATTGTTGATTCATTTATTTAATACTTATAAAGATTGTAAACTAAATTTTGTAATATTGTAAATTGAATTTTGTTCATTTATTTATATAAAATTTATATAATTAAAGAAATAATTTTAATTTGTTAATTATCAAAATTAAATATTCAATTTTATCAAATTAGCAAATTACAGCAATACCATTACATACTCGACTAATTGTCATCTAGGGAATCTGACTCATACAAGCTTAGCAGTATGGTCGACTACTCTACATCTGCCGCACCGACGTGATCGAGGAAATTCTCTTGTAGAGGGTATTCTAGAAGTTCATGGACGCCCAGGGCCACGCGGTTCAACTATCGGTGGTGACAAATATTAAGTGGGAGAACATCATCAGGAACTTCCCAATCGGATTCGTTCAGGAGGGGAAATATAGTATCAGCATATGCAACTCTCCAATAATCAACCGTGTAATAAAGAGAGCATAATGTTCTCGCTGCAAAGCCTCTATTCATAGCTCTGCGACTGCATGCTCGCATGGAAAACTCTCCAGCTGAAATCGAGTACAAGTGCACGCGTTGTTAGTCAGGTCCACCATGTATGCTACATGACTTGTACATTGTACAGTGAAGCACGACTCGTCCAGCGGTTCCACAATCAACTTCTTCCCAACCTCTGCGGCCTTGAATAGTTTATCCTCTTGAGCTGGGGCTAGCCAGATCGAGCAGTTCTGTGATTCCGCACGTCGATCGTGAAACCATTGCTACAGCTTTGTACGGATGTTCTCAATCATTGCCAGAATTGGCAACTCTCGATCCTTCTTGAATAATGCATTCAGAGACTCCATGTTGTTCAACGTCATCAAATTGTATCGACGTCTTGGAAAATGTGATCGAGCCCAATGTTCTATCCCCATTTTTGTAAGATAATCCCATGCCGACAATGACTTATTTCGTATCTCGACCATAAACTTATTACATTCCTCGACACTGTAAGATTCGACCGCCCCCCTGAACAATGAAACAATGCCTTGGTCCTGGTATCTAGTTTTCAGATTACCCCATATATGGTACATGCAGTACCCATGATGTGCCTCAGGGAAAACTTCAGCGATAGCATTTATTAGAGACTGACCCCGATCAGTTACGAAGGCAAGATCCTCGACTTCCCCAATCACATCCCTAAGCTTCGTAAAGAACCAACGCATTGACAAATCATTCTCGTTGTCGACTACGCCGAATGCAAGTGGGTAAATCTGGATGTTGGGATCCTGACATGTAGCAATAATCAGCTTGCCCCCGTATCTCGATTTCAGAGTTGTACCGTCGACTAAAATTATAGGTCGCTTCGCATTTTTAAATCCTCTAATGTATTGTCCAAGAGCCATGAATAAATACTTAAAACAATTATCGCACCTCTGTCTCAATGAAAAAACTGGAATCGTGATTAGTTTTCCTCAAATTATGGCAATATCTAGCTAATTTAGCATAATTCCTGGCCTTCGGGTAGCTCATGACCACTCAGTACTCTCGCCGGACGTCGTTAATGATATATGAAGGTTTGTAAATCATCTGTGTTTCCTAATACTTGTACATTATCTGTCCACCAATAAACCATGATCGAGCTTGTCTGTGATCGTTTTGACGAATCCCCAATTCGCAAGTATGTTCCTGTGTATACTTGCGAACTACAAATGATTCATTTGTATCCATTTTAGTCGCTAGCAACCGCCAACGGCAGCTGTCGTCGACGCAAATAAGTGTCAACAAGGATTTGTTTGATTTCTTTACCTTGAACTCAAAGTTGAATTTCAATGCCAGCAGGTGCCCGACTTCCTGCAAATCTTTCTTCATTTCAAATAGTTGCGCAACACGCAGATCTTCATCATTGGGAACCACACGTGAAGAATTAGATGAAGGTCCGCTCATTCCGGCCCCTGAACTCCTACCCTACTCATGTCTCTGACGGGATAAAACAATTAAATCCTCATTTGTAAATTCATTTGCATTATCGATGTTCCGAACTACCGATTGAATTATATGCCTCGCAGTGATGTCACGATGAGGAACAATTGTCTCGGGAATATTAGCATCATCACCACGAACAATCCTCACTGTATCCCAAAAATATTTGCATTATTATCAACTTCATCTGAATGTTCATTTCTACCTTCCGCGTCGTCCTTCCTCGCTAAAGTCATGAAAATCGATATCGATTGTGCTTTGTTCAACTCAAACAAATAATTCACTTCAATATCAGATGTAACCTTTAAGGGTAGAATTGAATATAGCAAATCATCCCTGAATTGATATCTCAGTACCATATTGTATCGAGATGAATTGACGTTCATCTTGTTCTGTATATCATGGTACAGTTTCAAATACGATGTAGTCTCTGTTATATGTGTTGCCATACTAGAATGTATGTTATTCGTCCATTTCTATACCCATCGATTATTTTCATCCAATTCAAAATCACCAAAATAACAAATCATGAGTATAATCCTCATATCTGTGCATGGCAAAATAGAATTTGTAAACATTTTCAGCTTACAGTGGGAACATAAACTTATTAAAAACAAAACAACAGGTTTAACATCCGAGATCTCGGCTGTTAAGCCAATCCCGTCCGCTTTTTTCGTTACAGAAGGCGAACCAATCGGAAAATTACGCAGATGAATTTTTTTCGTTCATGCTTAAAAAAATTATAGATCTGCTAAGAAAATTTATCTGCCAGCAACCTATGTCGAATCTTAATTTATCTAGTAAAAACGTATACACATTCAATGAAAACGAAATTAAACATACGTATTTATACTTACCGAATCGAAGTAATTGATAGAAATCAATTTTTTTTCTTCAACTATGGATATTTTTGAGATTTTCAGAGTGAAGAAGTTGATAGAGTTTTTATTTGTGTTTGAGCTGATTCTATAATTTTATGTAAGGAGTGTTTGATTTTTATTTGTTAACTAAAAGGATAGTATTATCTTTTTAATAAAATCATATTTTGTAATTATTTTATTCATTTAAGGGCATTTTTGTTTTTTTGAACACCTTGAGCTACTTTAAAATTATTAATTTGTGGAAAACTCAATGACAAATTTCTCACATTTGACCTGACCATTTTTAAATGAAACTCCTGGCTACTGACTAATTATAAATTAATTAATTATTTACCTATTAATTCATAGAAAGTGACAGGGACAAAGCCCCCAAAGTAAATCTCGTAGCTCTTTTATGTCCATTGAGCTTACGGAGTAAACTAATTCCAACAGATCTAGATCCCACTTCCAGTAAACTCTTTCTACGCTCGTTGATTTGTACATTCAGGTAATTATTTTGGTTAGATTTCTTTCTAAATTTGTTAAATTCTCCACATTTGTTGGTTTTTTCATTGATTAGTAAATACTGTGTGGATCTGTGGTTGGATATATTTCGGTTGATTTAGTCTGATGATATAATGAAGTCCCAACTGTTATACAGTGAAGTTGTTCACGAGAAATAGTTGAATATATTTAGTTTTTCTGCTTCATTACAGATTAATTCGATTTAAAGCTTTTGAAATGTGGGTTTAGTTCAGTTCCTTGATCTGGGTTGTTTCAAATTGAGAAAGAAACTCATATAAAGATTGTTGTGCATTGGCGAAATGATGTGAACATGTTTGGCCCCGCTTTTAAGTAGCTGCTCCTTAGTCAACTGGTGAAATGAAACGGAAAAAAGCAGCTTAATATCATGGCCAAATATGCTCATGCCTGCAATTTATTTGCGTTTCGATCTCCTCAATCGAGGCAATGAGTGTTAGCCAAATGATAATTCAAATTGTGGAATTACCGTGTGTCTGTCTGTTGCAATCAACTCATGGCTTCTTTCTAGGCTTGCATGTTAGGATGATCTATTTCATATTGACTAACTGATCAGGAATGTCTTCTAGTTCAATTAGTTTAGTCTGTGTAATGTACTGCTACTAATACATCTGAGGGCTGATGCCCTCCTGGTATGAGGATTTCCAACTTGGCGCATTCTGCATGACTGGGCTTATAGTAAACTAAAATAATCTGTTCTTACTCTATTTTTGGAATGTTTAATGGCATGATAATGTTATGAATCTATGTTAGTGACCTTTGTATGTAAGTGGTGACTGAGATTTTATTTTTCTTGAATGGTGTCTTTTATGTGTATAAACGGAGCATTTTTTGTTTCGAAAATATGGTCTTATTTTCTACTGCATCAATTCCATATCTTGCAGGCTCATCACAACAGCAAAACAATGTCTAGAAGGCCCATTTCCACTCGTCGCCTTGCAGACGGTGGAAGCATTCCATTTGTGGGTTCATTGCACCCCAAATCCCGTCCATCTCCTCTATTATCTGTAGGGCTTCTTGTTGTGGTAAGTCTGATGTCCTTCTCTTCAAATTCTTCACGCACAAGGACATAAATAATCATAAAAACATTTATGCACCAACTATTAGCTTGAAGTCGTTACCTTGACTGCTAGGAGGCGGTGTCATAGGTAGGTTGTCAATCACAAGATTCATGTTGGACATTATAAATACTGGAAATAATGATCAAGGGTTTCTTTATCGTCTAGCGTCTACGTTAGTGATCCCTATTGAAATCATTTTTTTTTTCAAAATACATACAGTCGTGCACTAGAAATTCATATGCATACATACATTCCCTCATTGCCATATAGACTGTGAAAGTGTTACGGTATATTTCACTTTTGGATTGAATTATGATAAAATATGACCAACAGACACTGCTATTTCTGCCCCTTCTTAATATATGTTTCTGATGTTGGACCTAGTTACAGAAATATGATATTGGGATTTGATTTCATAGTGACAATATCTGATATTGTATATTTTGTGAATTTTCAGGGAGCATTACTAATTATTGGTTATATGTATCATGGTTCAGGTATGTAGTTTGCCCTGTTTATTTGTTTATTTATATCCTAATCAACAAATTTTATGCTTTATGTGCCTTTGCATCATCTTTTGCTGGATAATTTTTGTGGTCTTGTCCAAAATCTGAATGTTGTTGTATTTTTCAATTTAATTTAATTGCATCCATTTCTTCTGGAATGTCATTTAGATTACTATTTATTTTATTTGAGTTGTAGAGTTTATATCAGTTGATGTAATCATAGTTTTTGAATTTTTTCATGACAGGTTCAAGGAATGGTGACATGGCGGCTTTAAGTAGACTGGATGGTAAATTTTCAAGCTATAAAAGCATTAACCTTTACGTTGATTGGTTACCAACGCAAACCCTCATGTCTCGATTTCTATGCTTATTATACTTGGAATATGACTATCATATCATGATATCTTTAATATCTATGTATTTTAAAACAAAGACAGCTTTACTAGTTGAAGGGTTTTCCATTTTTCTTTAATTTTATATAGCTTATCATATCGGTGCTTATGAAAATGTTATATAGTTTTATGGTTTGAAAAATAATCTTATTGGGGTGGAAAAGTACTAGTGTGCTTGCTTGCGTAATTCTAATGTATTAGATTCTAATCTAACTATGATCGTCCTTTGATTACTAAAATTCTGAAGAAGATGATTGGCTGATATTACAACATAGGTGCCTGCAGTTCTATCTGACTTCTTTTTGGTTTCATTGATTCAAAAATAAATGAATGCTACTAATAGGATGGAATATCATTGTTTGAGAAATTTAACCATGTATGTGCAGGTGGTGACTCATGTACTCTAGAACTTCAGAAATTAACTCCCATTCTTAAGAAAGCATATGGCGACAGCATGAGGAAAGTGTTGCACGTAGGCCCTGATACCTGCTCAGTAGTCTCTCAACTATTAAAAGAAGAAGATACTGAAGCTTGGGGTGTAGAGCCATATGAGTTAGATGATGCTGATGCTACCTGCAAAAATCTTGTACGAAAGAGCATTGTGCGTGTGGCTGATATCAAGTTTCCTCTTCCCTACAGGGCAAAGTCATTTTCTCTTGTCATAGTGTCAGATGCATTGGATTACTTGTCGCCGAAGTACCTGAACAGAACCGTTCCTGAGCTAGCAAGGGTATCGGCGGAAGGTTTAGTTATATTATCTGGTAATTCTCTAGAAACCATGGCATATTATATTTATTAACAGTTCTGCACATGTTACTTATAGCAAGTGGAAACTTAACATGTTTGTTTCTTTATAGCTAGGAATTGATACAGGCTTTTTATTATGTTTTCATGTTTACTTTTGAAGGGTCTCACTTATCCTATGCCATAGTAGTTAGGTGGGTATCTGCCTTTTACCAACATGGATTTAAACATTTTGGGTTAGTGTCTAATTATTGTTTCGAGGCTAGTGACCTTACTCGAGTTCATTTACTGGTGTTTGAGTCATCTTCATGGTGATGTCCATTTGGGTGAGCCTGGATTTTTGGAGCTGGGCCAGCTGGCAATATTTCAGACTCAACAAGCACTTGTATCCAGTGAGGGATTTTTAACATCCTGTCCCACATTGTTTATGTGGAACTTATGTGGATAGTTTCTAAAGAGTTGACTCAATACCCTTGATAACATGTGCTTAAAAGCATTTTGTGTTGGTTTATGTCCAATTATGTTTGCCTAGGCAGTGTAAATGACTGAAGTCCTTATGATGTTAATTAGATTATGCTCAGGTGGTAAAGGAAAATGTCGAGTTTAATATTAAAAAGGTTTGAGTTTCAACTCTTAACCAAATATTTTAAGAGCAAAAAACTCTTTCTTAAAAGTAGATATTGTTTGTAAATAAAAAAAAATATAGAGGGTGTTTGGTGAGGATTAAAATTAGATTTTTAGTAGATTGTGATAGAAGCTTTGAAATGTGTGGTTGAAAAGTTGTGGGACCCATGAAAGATGTGGTTAATATTGATTGTTTGACTTTGACTTGGATTAAAATCAGATTTTAATCCGAACCAAATAGGAGCATAAAACGCTCTTAACCATATATTTGGTTTATGAATAAAGTGTTATTCTGAAGAACCAATACAATCTTTGAACACCTCACCACTTCTTTGCTTTCTTGAAAGCAATAAGTATGGATTGCATACTTATTTGCCAACCCACTTATTTGGCATACTTATGTGTGGGACCATCCCACACATTTGTGTGGCAAATAAGCTGGTTCAAACATGCTCATCTTGGTTCCAAGTGATCAATGTTCAAATATATGACTGAGATTTTGAGAATTACACTAAGGCATAGAATGTGAAAGCGGGCGCATATAGCACTTAGTGCACCAATCCCAAATGCCATTAGGGTTTTGAATTTGAACGTGCTTGGGTGAGAGGAATAATGGGATGGTGATGTTAGAATTTGAGTGTGATTCGAATTCCTTATTGAAGTAATTGAAGAATTCTAATTGAAGTACACGTCAAGAAAAATTCAGTTTGGAATGCTATTGGAATCCTATGTCAAGTTAAAGTTCTATTTTGAAAGCACATTGGGAGTTAGAATTTGTTTTGAACTCGATTTTTTGGTATCATACTTCATCAACAATTCTACTAGGAGGGTTCGAACATCCCCTACACATTTCCTATAAGTATTAGACTCTTCTATACAGATTTATAGCGTGAGAAAACAGATTACTAGAATTATAGGATCCATCATAATTCTCTCTCTTCTCCATTATTCTTGAGTCAATAAAATCTCTTAATTTCTCTGTCATATTTCTTGTCTTTATTATTCTTTTGTTTGATCTAATACTTCATTATTTGCCATATAACTTCAACAATTCATTTCGGTGGTTGGTTTCATCAAGTAGTATTCAAACAATACATAAGTTTTGTATTTCCAACATTGCTAGCATCGATCCGGGTATATTAATATTTCTTCTAACAAGAGATATTTTGGTTGTTTCATAATAAGTGGTATCAGAGTACCAGGTTCAGCAGTTTCGCAAGAGCGTGGGGTTTGATTTCTTCGAGGTTTTTTGTTCGTGATGGCTTCCATGAAGTATGAAAGTCTGCTTTTAGATCGGAGCACTAGATTTTCGCTATGGTAGGTTAAGATGCATGCAGGATTTGGATGATGCGTTGTTGGGAATTGACAAGATTCCCGCAACTTTAACCGCAGAGGAGAAATTGCGAAATGATAAGAAGACGGTTTCTCACATTCATCTTCATCTATCAAATGCTATTCTTCATGATGTTTTGAAAGAGGGTTCAACGGCTGCTTTATGGTTGAAGTTGAAGCAATTGTGCATAACTAAAAGTCTTACAAGCAAGTTACATCTCAAGCAGCGTTTATACTCATCGAATGGCAAAAGGAGGATCATTGGAAGATCACCTGACTATATCTAAAGAGATCGTCGTTAATTTGGAAATTATGAAAGTAAAGTATGATGAATAACATATGGCCTTGATCCTATGTGTTCGTTGCCCGCTTTGTTTTCTTTATTTAGAGACACGATCTTGTATAGTTGTGATACTCTCACCATAGAGGAGGTGTATGATGCTTTGCTTTCAAAAGAGAAAATGAAGCATTTGGTTTCAGAGGTCAGAGATGTAGGTCTTTTTACTTATAGTGGTTTTGGATAGGGCAGATCGAAGTCTAAATTCAGTAATCAGATTTGTAACTTCTGCAAGAAGAAGGAGCGCTTGAAAAATGATTGCTACAAATTGCAGAATAAAGAAATGTTGGTTGCAAGTTGATATGGGAAGCAATCAGAGACTTCAGGTGAAGCAGACCTCGCAGAGAACATTGTAAGTGATGGAGATCCCTTGGCTATTTCTGACATCGAGTCTAAATCAGAGGAGGATTGGATTTTGGATTCAGCGTGTGTTTTATATGTGTCCTAATAAGGACTTGTTTACTGCATATGAAACCGTTTCCAAATGTGTCGTGGTTATGAGAAACAACACACCTTGTTGGGTTGCTAGAAATGGTACGATCAGATTGAAGATATTGGATGAGACAATTAGAACACTTGGCTAGGTTCAATATGTTTCGAATTTAAAGAAGAATCTCATCTAATTGTCTATCCTTGATCCAAAGGGTTACAAGTTCTTTGGTGGAGGTGGAGTTTTGAAGGTTTGTAAGGGTGCCCAGGTTGTATTGAAGAGACATAAAAGGTCTCAATTATACATTTTGCTGGGACTTGTAGAATCTAGAATAGTCAATCAGCATAGGTTCAATACCGTTGTGGACATTCAGTTTGGTATAATACCTTAAGGAGTTCGTAAAGCTTCGGATTTGAAGAATACTGCTCGGTGGAGTTCGGGAGATATGGTTAATGCCGCTTTGCCACCATCACATGCGGTGCCATGATATTCAATTGCTAGGGACAGACCCAGTAGTAAAAGGTATGTGGATGCTGATTTTGTTGAGCATGCTTTCAGCGTAGTAGAAGGTGTACAATCTAGCAAGGGGCCTTCTTTAAAAGCATTTAAGTTTGATTCTGCTTTGGATGTGTTACAGCCTAGTTTGGTGAATTTTAAGATCATTATGATTTTTTGAGAATCTGAAGTAATTTAACTGGAAGATGTGGAGTATTTTGTGTTGGTTGGAGAAATCAGTTTTGGTTATTGTTGAAGAGTCGGTTCATTCCTTGCAGATGGATTTTCTTCTCCAAGTGGAGAATATTTTGGAGCTTTGTTCATTGCCGTGGAATTCGTGTCAAAGTGGAGATTGTTAGAATTTGGGTGTGACTCGAATTCCTTGTTGAAGTAATTGAAGAATTCTAATTGAAGTGCACGTAAAAAAAAAAAATTCAGTTTAGAATGATATTGGAATCTTATGTCAAGTTGAAGTTCTATTTTGGAAGCTCATGAGAGTTAGAATTTGTTTTGGACTCGATTTTTTGGTATCCTATTTCATCAACAACTCTACTAGGAGGGTTTGGACATCCCCCTACATGTTCCCTGTAAGTATTAGGCTCTTCTATACAATTTTATAGTGTGAGAAACCGGATTACTAGAATTATATGATCATTTGTAATTCTCTTTCTTCTTTATTATTCTTGAGTTTATAAAATCTCTTAATTTCTCTATCATATTTCTTGTTTTTATTATTCTTTTGCTTGATTTAATACTTCATTATTTGCCATACAATTTCAACAATTCATTCCGATGGTTGGTTTCATCAAGTGATATTCAAACAATACATAATTCTTGTATTTTCAATATTGCTAACAGCGATCCGGACATATTAATATTTCTCAAGAGATATTTTGATTGTTTCATAACAGGCGACACCTGTAAAATCTTCTTTTACACATCATTTAGCTTAAAAGGAACCAGTTTAGGCCAGTGATTTAGGCAACATGTTAAGAGTTTTACTTGCCGTCATAGTTTAACTGCATATTTATTGGCATATCTGGTTGTATTATCCCTAGACTGCTCTACATTCTCACGCTTTTCCAAGTAAATAGTACTGTATGGGTAGCTCTTATGCCACCCAGATGATCTAGGACAAGTAGTACTAAGATGGTGTAAGATGGTGAATTTTTAAAGGAAGTCTATTGTTTTTCATTACATTTCCAAATATAAGTAATCCGTCCAGGCCACTGGTCTTGGCAACGTGTTATTTTGACTTGTGCACATATTGCAAGGTAGTGACCGTGAGTACTTGTAATTTCTAAACCACTCGTAAAATTTTCTAAGGTACAATACTGAAATATCCTTTGATCCAAATTATGGCCTATTCTACAAAGTAGGCTTAGGGGCGTAAAGTGTGTTTCTTGCTGGTGCTACGGCCTATATTTTGGCGGTGGCCTGTGTCAGGCCTTGCATGACCCAACATTTTGTGCTGCGTGACTGACCAAGCTACACACGATGGAAATCCCCACCAGCCTGTGCCGAGCTGGCCAACATGGGCCGATAGTTTTTTCATAACAAAATTGGGAAAAAGAACTGAAATCCCCCACTCTCCCAATAGCCAAAAAATTGGAAACCGATCACCTTGTTGAAAAACAGTTGATGTAAGTTGTGGGCTTAGGATGTCTAACCTGGCTTCCTCATCAGGCCAAGGTTTGCGCCGATATGAAACTTTTGTTGGGTCATACTAGCTCAACCAACTTTACACCTCTATTTGTACTAGAGGTGTAAAGTGGGCTGAGTTGGCATGGCTCGTCATGATGTTTCATATAGGTTGGTTTTGTTCCAAACATCTATGGTCTGCGATCCACATGGACCGAACTTTTTAGCAGTATGGTGAATCTCCAGTTGGAGCCCTTGGGAGGGGATTTGTTTTCTTTAACCTTTATTAGAAAAATCATTGGCCCATATGAGTTAGTTCAACATGGACTATGCCGCGCCATGTAAAGATTCATTGAATCAGGCTTGGCTAGCCACACAAATTCTAGTTCATGCGAAGCCTGAAAGAAACCCTATCACAAACCTCCAAATTGTGGGTCATGCTGCTGTTGTGACCCACTTTACACCCTTAGCTCAGACTCATCCTAAGTTGAACCATATCAGGAGCATCACTTTGATACCGCTTATAAATAACTATACTAAATAAGAGTATGGTTATGTTCTCTGTGTCTTTTGTTTAGCTTTCTCTCCCTTCCTCCTCGGAATAAGCCGAAGGCTATAAAGCCCTTCCTTCAGCTTGGATGGTGACCCTTGAAAGCCCATGTTTTTTGCCCCTATTAACTTATAAGCAACCAATTTAGGCACTGACATTGGCAACATGTAAGAAACCTAGCATATTGCTAAGTAGTGAATATATTTTGAGTTTTATAGACCATGTATATACTTCCTAACTCCTCAATATTGGATTTACCTCATGTAAATTCATGGCATACACTACAAACTGAATCTCACCCATATGGACATCCCATGAGGATGGCTTTCATACCACTTGCAAATCTTTGGCCGAATCCCTGATCTTTTGAATACGTGGGAGCCCGAAACAAATCGAAAATTCTTAAGCCTATGTTTCAAGGAAGTTGCTATTCCTATTCTTGACAAACTATTATCGTAATTTTCGACCAACCGATATGGGATGAAGTGTTATGGTCATTCTCTTGCTGGCTATCAAATTTATAATGAAGCTATATCTACTAATTTTCAATTTTTTATATAGGTTTTCCAGGTCATCAAAGAGCTAAAGTGGCAGAGCTATCTAAGTTTGGTCGCCCGGTAAGTGTCAGTTTACATTTATTTTACAACATTTTAAGTTAATACTAGGAGCAGATTTTATGTCATTGATCGAAATGTTCATCCTTTTGTGTACCTTATTTCTGCATAAAATAATTGGATACAAACAGAACAAAATATAGTGAATTGCAATTTTTTTGTTCTTTAGTATGATGCTGGTTCAATATTTTTGATAATGCAATGCCCCAAGATTAAACTCCGAAAAATATTCCACGACTAATTCATGTTAGATGTCTTGTAATCTTCTTATAACTCAACTTTCTAAGGTTAAACTCCAAAACATTGAACACTGATCTCTGCCTTCTGTAGGCTAAACTGCGAAGCTCGTCTTGGTGGATAAGATTTTTCATTCAAACCAGCTTAGAAGAGAACGAAGTTGCTACTAAAAAGTTCGAGCAAGCAGCAGCCAAGAAGTTATACAAGTCAACTTGCCAAGTTTTCCACCTCAAACCGTTGCATTAATTATACGCTCAACATATGGCCTCTCTGTGAAAATGATGCAAAAGAGCATCTTTAGTTCTTACAAGCTTTAAATTATAAATGTGGAATTTTTTGTTTCCTTGATTTATTTTAATACGAGACACGAGTATTGTTTGATTGACATTTTTGTTTGTACAAGTTAGCATCCACCAAAATGTTTTTTTGTGGGGATTCACATGTGAAAATTGAAGGAAAAGTTAACACACTTTATTGTGATGTCTGGTCACTTGGAAATTGGTCCGTTGCTGGATGGTGACATGGGTTCACATCATCACATGCCTTTACGAATAGTTAGTAGGACAATGTAAAAAAACTTTATAGGGAAATTGAACTAAAATTTTTTATTATTTTTGTTCTTGTATGAAGAAAGTTCTTTCAATTGGACGAGAAAATTTCTAGTATTCTTGAATTATTGAAAATCGATAATCTAAGTCACTATCTAATTAACGTGTATCTCATTCATTTTGGGTCCCAATTAATAGTGGATCCCTGCCAGTGTCTAATTCACATCATTTATCCATTCTTGGCTTCAATTAGAAGGTAGTAGAGAACATGGAATTATTTGTAAAAGAGCAACATTATTCATCATTAATTGAGATTATTACCATTTACCACTCTATGTAGCAATGATTTTTTTTTTTTTTAAATTATTTGTTATCAATGGTAAATAATTGGGACGAGGGATGCTTTATCGTCTTTAAGATGGATCTAAGTCATATATACTGTAAATTAAGGGTGAATACAGTTCGACTTTTACGGTTTGTGATAAATTATCAAATCAAATAAAATCAAACTACTTCAATTTCTAAACAAAATCAAATCAAACAATTTTTCTCGATTTTATTCGATTTAAAATCACGATTTAGCAAAAATATATATATATCAAACAAGTTATATATAAATATTAGTTTAAATTTTCATTTTAAAACACATATATTAGTATCATTACAAATATTATAAACAAAAATCTAAACTTCTAATCATTGCAATGCAACAACATGATGGAAACAGTCTAGTTCTAATATCTTAGTCGATACTAATTAGTCCAATATCTTGAATTGTATCGTATGATTCATTCTTTGCATAAAGATAAGAATAGAGAAAAAGTATTTATTAACTATTATTAAATTATATAAAGCAACTTATAAAAGAAAATGAAAAGAAATATCAAATTCGATACCTTTCTTTTAAGCAATTCTTAGTGCAAAAAAAATCGTCTCAACGGTCTTTGCACTCAATGAACTCGTAAAGGAATGAAAGATTCGATCACTCGTAAGGATTGCAACTCAAAAGCAATTACTCATTTGTGATGGACGATCGATGAACATTGTACAGTTTATGTGTTCAACACTTTTAGCCAATTTGAGGGTTTTGCGCTCACAATTGCAGTGAATGAAGAATAATTGGGTATGAATTAATTAATTAATCAATTGTGATAGTTGCCTAATTGGTTGATCTAATATGGATCTATCTTTTTGATTGGGATGTGTTTAGTTTTATTTGGGTTGGATAAAAGTTTATTTAATTTATTTTCAGATTTTTTTTTCTTGTAAACAGTTTGCAACAATTGAAACCTAAACCGAACCAATTTCGAATAAGTGGTTTCGGCTTGATTTTACAGTTTGACAATTTAGTTGTTTAGCCATACTATAAATTATATGAGTGATAGAATGAGTAATACTTTTGGATCCATTAAAATGTATGAATAAAAAGTGGTTTGAGTATTTATAAATATGATAAATAGCACATAACGTTCCCACATTTTCACTCTTATTGTGGAAAACATCATTAACTTTTATTTTTTGGTATTTTCATCCTTATTTCATCTTTCATAGCACAAAATATCATTTTCATCCATTTTCTCAATTAAAAATTGTGAAATGATGAATATATCATTCTCTTTAAATTAAAAAAAAAAAAAACTAATTGTAATCAGAGTTCCAAATTTTTTTGCAAATAATTTCCAAACAAATTATTAAAAGGGAACAATACATAGTTCCTATTTTTAAAATTCACATTTCATAAATAACAAACTTTTTAAAATATTTCAAAAATCAGGTGCTAAATAAATTTATTAAATATTAAATTATAATATATTAAATATTAAATTATAATATAATATATATTAATTATTTACACCACCCCATGACATCTCACCCACCCCATCTTCTCACTACACCACCTCCCTCCATTTTTGGCACCGGTCCGGCCACTGCTCCGGCGACGATCCGGCCACTGCTCCGGCGACGACTCCGGCGACTGTTCCGGTGATTTCAAAATTTTTAGAAAATTGAAATCACACCCCCAACCCATGGATTGATCACAATCGGCCACAAACGGTCAAAATCAGTCTCAACGAGTCACAATTAATCAGTCACAAACGGTCACAATCGGTCATAAACAGTCACAATGAACTACCCCACTTCCCTCCACTTCTCCACTGGAGACAGCCATCGGCTCCAGCAATCACTCCGGCGGTCGCTCCGGCGACTTAAAATTTTTTTAGAAATTTAAAAATTGGAAATCACACTCCATCCACCCACACCCGACTTCAAAATTTTTTTCAGAATTTCAAGTCACAATCGGTCACAATTGATCACAACGAGTCACAATTAGTAAGTCACAATTGATCACAAACGGTCACAACCAGTCATCCCAACTTCCAAAAAATTTCCAGAATTTCAAGTCACAATCGGTTACAATTGGTCACAACAAGTCACAATTAGTCAGTCACAATTGGTCACAAACAGTCACAATAGACACATATTTGATCGAAATCTCATTGCACAAAGCGGGGCTGAGACCGCGAGGCCACTACAATCAATCTTCATCATTTTCCCTAAAAGTCAATTGATTCAAAATTAAGTTTGAATATGAAGATTTTGTGGAGTTTGAGCTTTTGGTATTAACCTGATGAATTTAGATGGAAAGGAATGCCGGAATTCTGAAATCCCTTTTTTTTCTTAACTAGGTTACTTTTTTTTTTTATATGCTTAACTAGGTTACTTAATTATGTATTTAGAAGTCAAACCAAAAAGGCCTAGCATTTGATGAAATCATATTGTCACCTTCACTGCATGTATTTCGAAATTGAAAGAGTGTCATTTTTGTTTTTTGTTTTTAAGCATAGGGTAATGCATCCTTAAAAACAAGATTTGCAGTTCTTGGATGCCTCTTTGGTCTCTTGCTTCTCTTATGTATCCTTGCTTTCAACAGTTAACTTTTCAATAAGGTTGGCAGCAGTAGTGCCTTCTTCACTATCCTCAGTAGTTTTTGCCAGAGATTCAGTAATTTCTTCAATCTTAACTTTGAAAGATTTTCAATTTTCCACAGAGGCAAAACAGAATAGCAAGAGTCTCCTCCTTCAACTCTCCATATGCAAAATCCGCAGCATGCCACACACATGATTTGTCATTCCCTTGATGCTCTTGCACAGTCATTGTGTGTAGCACCAGATGGTTAGCACAAATCTTAAGGGTCTTGTTCTGCCTCGTGACAAGCCTAATTTTGTCACTCTCCTTGGGCTTGAGTAGCTTCAGTGTCCCAACGCCCCTCTCTTTCCATTGGCTCCCTTCCTTATCAGATCTATACAGCTTTGCCTTCAGATCGAGAAGGATATCTTCATTTTCTTCGCCAGTGGTAACATCCACTTCCTGCAGTTTGACGATAGGAGCCACCTGTGCCCCAGTGTCCTTATCTTCTGTCCCTAGTTTTGAATCATCCTGTTGCAAATTCAAAAATTGATGCCATCAACACTACCGCCACTGCCAATACAGCAATCCTCACCTCGTCATTGTCGGCACCACCACAATACCAACAACGCCACTGTGGCACCACCACTACCGTCGCACCACCACCACCAATCTCAATCATCATCACCGTTAACACTTAGCACCATCACTACCATTCGAAATCCACCACCAACCAAAGATCACAAAAATCACTTCAATAACACCGCCATAGCAACAGATCTATCACCACCATAAAATAGATCCAAAATCAAGCTAAGAAAAACAATACCACAACCACGCCCAATAGCTAAAAAAAAATGACGAAGAAAAATAGCGGATCTCAGCACGATGCTTCAGGCTATCGCGATTCGCAGGTCTGCTGGCTATCGCAGGGGAGCGTCGCCGCTGCTCACAGGTCTCCAGCAACAACGCGATGAAGGACGAGAGAGAGAGAGAGAGAGAGAGAGAAAAGCGAGGAGGGAGAGAGGAGAGAGACGGGGGCAATTCAGAGATGGAGATGAATGAGAGACGGGGTTGGAAATTAGGGTTTTAATTATTAATTGAATTAAGACCTGATTTTTTATTAAACAAACATTACACCGATTTTTGAATTTGGAAACTTAAATGCATGGTACCAGGTAATTTTCTCTTATTAAAAGGGTAATCAAAATATAATATTTCTACATTTCACTATTATAGCGGAAAATGTCCCTACCTTTTATTTTTTATTTTTCGTATTTTCATTATTAATTATACATTTGATTGCTCGAATCATAATTTCTATTCATTTTCATCTAATTTCTCAATAAAGAGTTGTAAAATGATAAATATACTCTCCTATTTAAAAATGATAATTTTTTTAATAATTTATTTGGGATTTGTTTTTAATTTTAAAATTTTTTAATAAATTTAATTGAGACTTGTTTGCACGTTTTTTAAAAAAGAATTTAATTTCTATTTTTTTAAAATTTATTTGAGACTCGTTTGCAATTTTTTTTAAAAAACCAATTTCTAATTTTTTTTAAATAATTTATTTGTGGCTCATTTGCATTTTTTTTTTAAAAAATAATTTAATTTTTAAATTTTTAATAATTTATTTGGAACTCGTTTGCGCTTTTTTAAAAATTTGGAACTATAGCTACAATTATTTCTTTAACTTTTTTTAATTTAAATATGATAGTATATTCATCATTTCACAACTCTTTGTTAAGAAATTGAATGAAATGGATAAAAATGATGGTTTACACAATCACATATATAATTAAGGGTGAAAATTCAAAAAAGAAAGATATAGATTTTTTCGTAATAATAGTAAAAGGTAGAAAGATTATGTGCTAATTACCCTCTTAATAATTTATTTGAGATTCATTTGCACTTTTTAAAAAAATTTAGGACTATAGTAACAATTAGTTTTTTCTTTTTATTTTTGTTTTATTTAAAGATAAGGGGTATATTCATCATTTCATAATTTTTAATTGAGAAAATGAATGAAAATGACAATTTACACAATCAAATACGAAAGTAAGGATGAAAATATTAAAAAATGAAAGATGAGGACTTTTTTCACAATGATAATGAAAAATGGGGACGTTATATACTACTTACTCTTATAAATAAATATGGATTATTGGCGCAAAACGTCCCTATCTTTGAAGGGTTGTGTGGAAAACATCCCTACGTTTGATTTTTTGGTGCGCAACGTCCCTACCTATCAAGTTTATTGTAGAAAACATCCCTACATTTCATTTTTTGGCACAAAACGTCCCTACCTTCTGCATTTCTTTGCACTGAACGTCCTTTGCACATTTTTTTTTAATTCAAAATTACCAATATACCCTCCTATGTAAATTGAACAAGAAAAGAAAAATAAAAAAGAAAGGGTAATTGGCGCAAAACGTCCTTACCTTTGAAGGTGTTTGTGGAAAACACCATACCTTTCATTTTTTGGTGTAGAACGTCCCTACCTTTCACATTCTTTGCGCTGAAGGTCCTTTTCACCAATTTTTAATATAAAATGACCCTTATACCCTCCTATATAAATAAAACAAAAAATAGAAAAATAAAGAACTAATTACAATCAAAGTCCTAAACGTTTTTAAAAAATACAAGTGAGTCCAAAATTTATGAAAATATTAAAAATAAAAAATAAAAAAATAAAACCCCCTATCTTCTCCTCTGCCTCCCTTCGAGTGGGGTCCCTTTTATATTACTGGGTCAATAATCCCTTTTATTTTTTTATTTTTTATTTTTAATATTTTCATAAATTTTGGACTCACTTGTATTTTTTAAAAACGTTTAGGACTTTGATTGTAATTATTTTTTTATTTTTCTATTTTTTGTTTTATTTATATAGGAAGGTATAAGGGTCATTTTATATTAAAAATTGGTGAAAAGGTCCTTCAGCGCAAAGAATGTGAAAGGTAGGGATGTTCTACACCAAAAAATGAAAGGTAATGTGTTTTCCACAAAAACCTTCAAAGGTAAGGACGTTTTATGCCAATTACCCTTTCTTTTTTTATTTTTCTTTTCTTGTTCAATTTACATAGGAGGGTATATTGGTAATTTTGAATTAAAAAAAAGTGCAAAGGACGTTCAGTGCAAAGAAATGCAAAAGGTAGAGACGTTTTGTGCCAAAAAATGAAAGGTATGGATGTTTTCTACAATAAACTTGATAGGTAGGGACGTTGCGCACCAAAAAATCAAACGTAGGGATGTTTTCCACACAACCCTTCAAAGGTAGGGACGTTTTGCGCCAATAACCCAAATAAATATCAACAACGTAGACTTTGAGATTCTCATCCACCAAAAGTCTTGCAACAATAATTATGATTATTGAATTAAAAACCCCAATCAGTTATCGATTCTATAATATTGGGAGAAAAGCTCAAAGCTAAGCCCGACATTATTTCAAAAAGAGGGAGAGAGAGAGAGAGAGAGAGAGTTTTGAATAGCATTCTGAGGAGGATGTATAATTAAGCCCATGTTTGTCTATCATTTTTCAAAACATTGTTTTCTACAGTAATCAATCTCTAACACACATTCAAATATTAAAATATTCTACACATAAACCAATAAAGTTTCTTTCAATTTTAACCTTACATTCTCCAAAAAATACTATTCATTACACAATTTTCATCACAATAATTGTAGACAAACAGGCACTAAGTTTACGAGTAGAATATTTTATTGTATGAACGTGTAATTGAAGACGATCCTTAACAAAAAGAGTTTGAAAACTATGAGCACCAAAGCACGACTAAATTGGTAAAAAAAAGAAAGCACATGCCGTAATTATCGCTGATGTACTTTTGAAATGGCGTGAAAAATAATTTTCGTATCCTTCGAATTTTTTATTCTCCGCCGCTAGTGCAGATATTGGTTCACATGACTTTACTGTTTTTGGTATTATTGATTGTCAATTTTATTTCATTTTTTCTATGGATAATTGGATAGTCTATTTCTGAAAGCAAGGTTAATATCAATATTTTCGAAATAGAAAAATCTTATACAACCTCATGGGTGGGTCCTATTTCGAAATAAAGCCTCAAATGAATAGCGATAGGTATCGAGTTAAGTGGTTGAATTCCCTTACGTCAAAACTTACGTACGATAGAAAAATTTACTAAAAAATTGATTTTAGTCCTATCAAAAAAGGGCAATAAATCCATTAATGAAGATTTGATTTCTAATTTCTAATTATCCAAAGTTACATTTCTTTAATCCCATGAGATTTATCAAAGGATAATTCAGAAAATTGTGTGAATAAAATTAAATTATATCACTATCATTCACGAGATTATTATTCATCAAGTAATATTATATTATATATACACATGTATGTTGACATGTTGAGTGTATATAAGAACAAATCTTTATTGTCCTCAAATTATCTATTTATCTAGATATTATTAATATCCTCATAAAACATGTAAATTTAGTTTCAAAATTAAGAAATAAATTACATTAAATGGATTTATATATCTCTCCAATCCAAGATTTCACTTCTACAAGAAATTTAGGAGTGTGTAATTTGATCCCAAATTTAATTATTTGAAACACATTCAAACAAGAGTTCGGTAGAAAAGTACTTCGAGAATAGTCAATTTATTGTTGATTCGTAAGTTATTTTTCCAGTAAGTCAAAATACATGAACAACATGTTTGATACGCTGGAATGATTTCATAAAGTGTCATCAACTAAAATTTTGATGAATTTTAAAAATTCTTCTAAATTTAAGTGTTCCTAATTGAGATTTTAATGAATTTTAATAAAATCCTTTATAATTTACAAGTCCTCAAGAATTCATGAATTTATAAGGATTTCATTAATGGAAGGATTTTAAAAGATTTGGATAAATTTCAAGTAAAAATACATATAACAAATTGTTTTGAAATTTTACCATTTTAATGAGATTCTTAGGATTTTGGGGAAATATATTCAAATTCATGAAATTCATTTGAATTTAAAATTTTTCTAAATCAATCAAAATCTCATTTGAGGACACCCTTAAATAGAACAACTGTTAACTTTACAACATGTTAGTATTTCATAATGACAATAAGGGTGCGTTTGATTGCGAGTATGAAATTTGTACAGAAAAAATAAATTCTAAGCAATTCAATTGCTTATAATTTATTTGTATGGAAATTATTAATTAAATATGTTTGATTGATTTAGTTTTCACCTTATAAAATATTATACTTGTCCATTTTTTATTGGTGGGTAGATGAAACATATTGGATAGATAAGAGAGAAATCCTACCCCCTTAAAGAAAATATTTTTCTTAATTTTGAGGAAAATATGGTCAAGTGATCAAAAGTAGGAAAATGTTTTCTATAGAAAAAACTGTCAATCAAACAGCACAAAAGTAGAAATTTGAATGGAGAAAATACATTTTCCATGAAAAATATTGATAATCAAATGCACCCTAAGTTCAACGTACCCAACACATTCGTGAGTGAAAATATAATTATATTTTACTTATTTAAAAATAAGAACAAAAAGGCACATTGTATTACTTTAATCCAACCCTTTAAGGCCTCAGCGGACCAACTATTTTAACCCTTCTAGTCTTTGGCTAACACTTTTGAAAACAAGTCTATAAATACACTACCCTCCCTACCAAGTAACATGTCCCATTTTCACAAAATCAAGATCAAAATGAATTTCTCTAGAATTAATTCAATTTTGATCATTTATCCCTTCATAGCTTTAACTTTTTTTGCTCATTTCTCCACACCCCAAAACTCTCCTCAAGATTTTCTTGATGCCCACAACAAGGCTCGTGCAGAAGTTGGGGTGCAGCCCCTCGTATGGAATCACACAGTTGCTGACTATGCCTTCAACTATGCAAACAAAAGATATGGAGATTGCAATTTGGAGCATTCACAAGGTCCCTATGGCGAAAACCTAGCCGAGGGGTACGGGAGGTTGTCGTCGGTGGATGCCGTGAATATGTGGGTTGGGGAGAAATCTTGCTATGATTATGGATCGAATTCTTGCGTCGGAGGTGAATGCCTGCATTACACTCAGGTTGTTTGGCGTGACTCGACTCATCTTGGTTGTGCTAGAGTTCAGTGCCATAATGGTTGGTTGTTTGTCATATGTAGCTATGATCCTCCGGGAAATTACATTGGCAACCGTCCTTATTAATAGGATAATGTTTAATAGATGTTGTAACTCATGTGTGGTACGATGATGTATCACCATGAGAAAAAATAATCCTCGTGTTATATTATGAAATATATATTTATATTTATGATGAAAGTATATTTGAGTTATTATATATGAATGAGTTGATGTTTTAACTCATGATCATATGACATATAGTGCTGTCGATAGAGCAAACGATCGACTAAATTATCTTATTTAGAAGTTTAAACGATTACTTTTATGTTCTATCCACGGACAAACTTGCTTCCTTTTACATTAATGTGCCGTTATGTGAATAATTTTTCGAAATAAATGAATTTGAAACTTAATCATGATACTTTTTATCTACTTCGATATATTTTGAATCACTCGTCGAACTTTTACAAAGTAGATAAATTTTTATACAAGTTAATTTTAAGAGCTAGCAAGTAGAGATTATCACTTAATGTTATGAAAACCCTAGTTATCTAGCTATCTCCATAGGTCTATCAAGTTATATAGAAGCTTGGCTAGCCACAAATAAGTTATGATCGATGTTTACGACATTCTTTAAAACCCTAAACTACCCCAACGTAGGAGTCGCATCTAATTACACAATCATAATACTATGAAAATAATATTCTAAAAAATAGAAAAATATCGTGATATCACTAAAATATGGAAATATTTCCACGTCTTTAACAAGATCGAAGTAGAAAGCTTAAAAAAAACGAAGTTAAGGAAGAAAAATAGTCGAGTTTAGATAACAAATTGTTTCTTATTATCCTACAACACGATAAAATAACTACCTATCTGCGAGGATCCGTCGAAAGTGAGCTAATTTAGTACTTAAAATTGCCAAAATTTGTAAAAATTTTCTAACAATATTTTATTATTTCTCATCGTGTAGTTTCTAACCTAATTTACAGCCAACGATCGAGTGATATTCCTTTATAGCTTAATTTTAGCCGCTGATTGGGTTCTCCTTCTGCAATTGGACACCGTTCGTTTTTGTGTATTGTTTATTTTTAACTATGGACATGTCATGTGATCATTTCTTATTGAATTTTATTTATTTATTTATTTATTGTGAAAATGTTTAGAACTTTGAACTGAAATCGACATGATTGGACACTATGAATACTTTTCAATTATCGTATTCTATTCAACATACCAAATATGCGACTATTTTATGTGTTGCCTTTGAGAGGCGAAGATTAATTACTCCTTTTCATTTGATAGTAAAACAGTTCTTCGGGAGATTTAACCAATTCCGAAGTTTTATTAATTGTCTCGTATTAAGACTAAGGTATCAACATTATGTAAGAGAAGTAGTTCAAACTCTTATATGTTGATAATTATCTGATATGAAATTTATCAATTAACTTGTCCCTGCAAAAAGATGACATCTTTGAGCAGATTGATATTGAAATTCGTATACTCATTTGAGTTTTAATTGAATCAAATTGTTCATTTGAGATTAATAAACTTTGAAACCATATTAAGACGTGTGGTTCCATCTTAAGAGGCAATGAGTGGCCTAAATTTTTAGGATAGTTCTATTTGTACCGAATGAGGGTTATCGAAAATGTGCCACCCTCTGACAAGTGCGCAGGCCTGCATGAATAAAAAACTCTCAAATGTGTGGTCTGCGCACCCTATTATGAGTGTAGTTAAAAGATTATGTAAAAAAAATGGTGTACATGTAGTATAATCTAAATTTTTATATATTGGTATATATATTTTTTCATAATTATTCGATGTAGAATTATTCTTTAACATTCCGTCTAATATAAATTTAAATAACTTAACTTTATTTTTAAGCTTAGCGAAGCATAAATTAATGAATTCTTGATACAATAACTACCTATTATTAGACTTGAAAATTTGTCTTGTTGGTGATAGATTTCTTACAACATTTTCTTCTTCGTTATTGTCTCAAGTTGCAAACAATTTTTCTAACATAATTTATGGCCAATAATAGAGTGGTCTTCGTTTTAGCTTAATTTCAGCCACTGATTGGGTCCTGTTGCAATTCGACTCCCACTTTTTCAACTGTGGACATGTGATCAAGTTATTCAATTCACCTGAATTAAATTGATTCACAGAGATACCAAAAAAATGTTTATTTACATTATCATAAAAAAATAATTTTTTATTCGTGTCGCTAAATTTACAACGTTGGTGTGAATTGGACATGACTACAAAAGAGAAGTACATAAATTTTTTTTTTTAAAAAAATTAGTTATTGTATTTCATTCAATGCTCCAAACTTGCCGTTATTGATAACAATAAAGCTGAATGTACATGTTTGGTTGACAATTTTTTTCACAACCCCTTCACATGGGGTGAGACCCACAATCGCAGGTCCTACCTCCATGTGAGAGGGAGGCGTGAAAAAAGCGTGAGCAAAATTTGTATGCTACAGCGTGGTTGATAACAATAAATGTTGTCTGAAATTTTAATTAATTTCTCATAATAAACTTGATAAGAAAACAACTCGTAGGAAGATTTGAAGCAGTTTCTAAAGGTTATGGGTCGGGTCGGGTCGGGTCTCAACATGTCGATGATAAATATCCATGTTTCGACAATTTTTTTTTTTTTTTTTAATTGAACTCGACGTAATGAATATACTCAATTGCTTTAATTTAGGCTAATTATCGCAGTGGCTACGATTTTAATAAATTGTCTTCGTTTGATATATTAGCAAGTGGCTTACACAAGTTGGTAAATAGGTATGGAAGTCCTATGTTTGGACAAAGCGCGTTTTGTTCTTTGTTGCCAAATCTATTAAACACACGTTTATTTAAGTCCAATGTTTTAGGGTAATATTCATCAAAATAAACTTTTCAAGATTTATAAATAATTGAAATTCATTTAATTCAAGAGTGATTGAAGACTTTAGTACTTTTTATTAACAATCGTGTAATCATTTTTTGTAACGCGGATGATTTTTGGTAGTTATAATAGGATTAGGGTTTTAGAATTAGTGATTTATGATTTCGGAAATCATAATAGAATTAGGGTTCTAAAAGAACAGAATATAGTAATGTATGGTCTCCGAAATTAAGAATAAGTCAATAGAATTTAGAGGAGATAAGTAGATTTATTAGAGGTGATTGGTTTTCGAAACTAAAATAGAATTAAATTACTCAATAATAATATTTTATCTATGAAAGTTAAAATTAAGTACGTTAGTTAGTTAAGAACATTTTCAATAGAACAAAATACTTTCTACTTTAGAGAGTTACCGCTTAAAAATAAGATATACTCTCAAATTCTCTCTATTATTTATTTAATGATTACATTTAATAAATTACAGATTTCAATACTTTATTCTTAAAATATTTAAATTACATTTAAACTTAAAGCAAAAATAGAAATTATGTTCGAAGTTAAAAAAAAAAAAAAAAAATACTTAAAAGCAATTTTACTTTGATCTCTAGCTTAGCCAAACACAAGTTGACGAATTCTACAAAATTATTAAATTCTTGTTTGGTCCCATTTTCTAAAATTATTTTTTTAAAAAAAATTATTTTTAATCATACATTCTTTTAATAACATAAATTTTTACTTGAGTATTAACCACATATTTTCATTAAAATAATTTTTACAAATTTCGTCCTCAAAAAATCTCTACCAACATAGATAATTTAAGGATTGTTTAGTGCATCAAAAGAATCCTTCATGGTCCAACTATGAATTGGATAAATCTCGAATGATGATCAAACATGGACCAAATGGCCCCAGAAGTAACATCTTTGGGCCAATCGAAATGGCTCGACTGAGGCTGGATATTTTTAGCCCAATTTGTGTGTAGGCCTTTTTATTATTATGTTGGAGAAAGTTATGCCTTTCTAGAAATTTCACTCTTAATCTCAAGGATGGAGCTACAATTTTAGAGTTATGGGATGGGGTGGGACATGGGGTGGGGTGGGGTGGGGTGGAGGAGGGTAAATTTCAAAAAAATTTAATTGTGGAGGCAAAATTGAAAACTATTAAGTATTTTTCTTGAAAATCTTGGAGAATGTTGTGCAAAATTTTGGATTTTAAATTTAGTGTGGGGGCGGTGGGCATTGTAGATCCACTCATGCTTAATCGCTCGTTATAATTACACAAGTAATCTACATATTTGCATTAAATCATCGCCTTGAGGTATTTAGGACGTGTTCGGTAGAGATTAAAATTGGATTAAAATTGAAAATTAGCCGTTATTTTTTACTTTTATTAGACGAGTGAGACTCAATAACGGCTATATTTTCAATTTTAATTGAATTTTAAGCTTAGCCAAACATGCTCTTAGATGTCTAATTTAAACTAAAAGTGGGCAAACATTAAGAAATTTGAAGCAAGAGGCTTTTTACAAGGGTCTTATCTCATGACATTTTATTAAAAATTTGAACCGTTTTCATCGTCAAAGTCTGGCTGCATAGTGTAGGTGTATTATCCATTAAATATGTAGTTAAAAGTAGATAAATTTTGTGAATCATATATGTGTATACAAATAGAATTTAATCAGTTAATAAATAATTATAAATGTTACCATACATGCACTAAGGCAGTAAGGCTGAAGACCTATCATGCAATTTTCGTGCATGGCTCAATATGGATATTACCCGAAAACCCAAATCTTTTCCAGTAAGAACCCGAAAAGAGTCCTCTCCCTCTCAGTCTCTCTTGAAAGTACGACCTCCTACAGGAGAGAGGCACGGAGAGACAGAGTGGAAGAGAGCTGTCAAGGCCCCATTGGCGCGTTCGTGCACGCAAACACTTCGAATTAAGCAATTACAAGTTCTTCTCAAACAGTTCGATTCCACTACGAAGCCTTTTTTTTTTTTCTTTGACCATTTTCCGTTTTCTATACTGAGATTGCTTAGACCTTCTCTTTAATCTTCCTCAGGTATCTTTCTTTCTTATGGTATTATTTGTGTAATTTTTGGGTGAGTGTTTAACCGAAATTGTAAGTAGTGAGTTAGGGTGGATTGAGGGACTCTGTCATTGATTTATTGCTGCTAATGGTTTTTGGTAAGGGATTTTGGGTATTTTTTTGTTAAGATAGGATTTTGACTTATATTTTGTTGAGTTTCTAATGCGTGAAATTAATGCTTGAACTTTCTAGGGTTTCTTTGATTTTACCCTGCAGGATTTGTTATTTTCTTTTGTTGATTTTCTAATTCGTGAAATTAATGCTTGAACTTTCTAGGGTTTCTTTGATTTTACCCTGCAGGATTTGTTATTTTATTTTGTTGAGTTTCTAATTAGTGAAATTAATGCTTGAACTTTCTAGGGTTTCTTTGATTTTACCCTGCAGGATTTGGTATTTAACACTTGGGATCGCCAATTAATTTATCAAATTTAATGTCCTAAATCTTTTGCCTCTCTCTCTCTCTCTCTCTCTATGTGTGTGTGTGTGTGTGTGTTTTATTTAAGACAAAGTTGTCAGTGAAATTGACCGTGTGGAATTTATATGTTTGAAAATATTTGTACTCTGTTCAAAATTTGACGATTTGTAATAGCATTGTTGCACATTAGGAAGACCATTGAAAAGTTCACATCTCTTAGTTTGGACAATACAAATACAGGGTTTGGGAAATAATGATATCCAATACTTGTATGAAAGAATGGGGACTCGTGACTGTGGGGGGTTAAGGATACTGTCTCTGGCTGGGCAACAAAATTCAATATAGAGGAAGGACCAATTTCTGAAAATCTTTATGTTTCAATCAAAAAGACTTGCATGAAGGAGATAAAATATTAGTTCCTCATTGTAATTAGACAAGATAATTTAAAGTTCGCATATTTTCAGTTTGAATAATTTAAACGGTAGGATGGGAAATAATGGCCGCTAACAAGTATGAAGAGATAAGACTCGTGACCAAGAGGGACCTTAAGGTGACAAGGTTTTATTGGGGTCTGTCCCCGGCAAAGTGGTAAAACCCCTATAGAGAAATGGCCACTTTGGATGATCTCTATGGAACAAAAAATACTGGCATAAAAGTGATTGGGTGTTAACCCCTCTGTTTTGCATTGTTGAACTTCATTAAAGTACAAGGAAGATTATAAAAAAGTTAGCATTTGTTTTTCACTAATACAAATGGCAGGATTTGGAAAATAATGTCACCTATTAGTTGTATGAGAGAGTTGAGGACTTGTTTATTGAATTGTGTTCCTGGGTACCATATAGAGAAAGGATTAATTTCTGAAAGATCCCTTGGATCAATTAAAAAGTACTTTCATAAAAGAGACTGGGTGTCAACCCCACGATGTAATTGGACAATTTTGTAGTAGCATTGTTCACTTAAGCAAAGTACTGTGAAGATAATTGAAACGTTTTCTTTCCTAGTTTGGATAGTTCAGATGGCAGGAGTTGCGAAATAACGACACATACTACTTGTATGAAACAGATGGAGACTTGTGTCCTGGGGACAAAAGAGAGGTAGAAGATTTTATTGGGGTCGACAGCCTAGTTGGTAAAATTCCATAGAGAGAGTGTGACAATTTCTAACAATCTAAATATACTTGCATAAAAGAGATTGGGCATAGTTCCTTTTTTAAGTGAGGAAAAAAAAACCTGCTGTTTCCTTTTGGTCTCAAAGAATTAATGTCTTTAGTTTCCTATTATCCTAGAATTTTTTTATTATAGTTGTTAGATCAGTGTTGGGAGACTTAGCCCCTGTTTGAGTCTCATTGTCATTGTCATTGTCATTTTCATTTTCATTCTCATTCTTCTACTCATTTTCAACCACACATTCTGCAATAAAATAATATTTTCCATCACATCAATAACTTGTCCTTCTTTTTCATCCACATATTCACCATCACATCACAAAAAAATGCATTCTTTCCATTTTAATGTGCATCAAACACACTCTTAGCTATATGCTCTTGCCCTGCCCTTGGGTTTGTGACATATAGTTTTTGTAGCAAAAATCGGTCTACAGTTTCTTCATTCCCTAAATGAGATTGGGCATAGTCTCCATTGTAAACGAGGAAAAAAACCAACTGCTGTTTCCTTTTTGTCTCAAAGAATGGATGTCTTTAGTTTGCTATTATCCTAGAATTTACAAACCACCCCCACCCCTCACCAAAAAAAAAAAAAAAAAGGAAATATGATCTTTTATTTATTATGGCGCTTATGGGTGCTTGAGGTTGGCCTTAATGTTTACATGACTCTGGGCAAAGTTTTTTTTATTTTTTTTATATGCATGCGCTGCATAGATGTTGTAGCAGCACTGAGTACATTTGTGAGACCAATAAATTATATCTGTATTACATTTACATATATTGATAAGACAAAACCGGTATATATGAAGGAGAAAATGAAGAAATGTGGAATAGAGAGTGAAAGAGAGTTTAACAAAGAAACATTTTTATGAAGAAAATGTTGTCTGGGCAATTGAATAGCCGTGTGTATCATGAACCTTGCTCTCCCCCATGCTCACCCTAGTGTTTCTTTTAATTATTCTACATATGAATGAGACAGATTGGAAACATAGTATACATAGTCTGTAACCCGAACCATTTCTAGCCAGCAAAACCCTTCCTCCCTAAGATAGAGAAAAATAAAAATTATCATTAAAATAGATGAATAAATAATTAATTTGTCCTAAACCATTGATCTAACCCAATTGCCAAATATATGAATCACGTAGTCTAGCCAGTCAATACTCTGGGCAACAAATTTATTAACTGTACCAGAGAGAATTATAAGTGGTATTATCCAACGTGATCATAGAACCATTAGATTTTTTGAACTTACCCTATGGCTTAAGCATTGTGGGTTGACATCTGAGAGGAGTCACTTTGCTAAAAAATGTTGGGGCCACGCCCACACCCCCATTAATTTGTGATGGAATGATTTTTGATCCTTCCAGAGTCGGCTAGATTTCCTATATTATACTTGAAATCACCATTGGCATATTTGATTTCTAGATATGGAGTTGATGAATTGAACGTCTCGAATTGATTGATATGTTTTGTATTTCTCATTTCAGATTAACGTTAGATTGCTTGATATGTTTTGTTGTCCTGGCAGGTTTCACTTGATTTAGCAGTGAGAATAAGTGTATACATTTCGCACGAGTCATTATGTACAGGCAGTCCCCTAGTAGGACCCAGAGATCCAAGGGAATCAAGATTAAGCATGTTCTGCAAATTTGTTTATTGCTTGCTGTTTGCTTTTGGTTGGTATACCAAGTCAAGCATTCCCATGATAAGAAGAAAGAATTCGATGAAAGTGATTCGAAAACTTCACTTAATAGAGCAAGTAGCATTTTAACACTTGGGAGGAAAGACATCCGCCTTCGAGTGGAAGAAACAGTTACTAAGAATGGGAAACATGATGAAGCAGCAATAGAACAGGAAACCATTGAAGAAGAAGAAGTAGAAGACAATAAGCATGAAGAAGATAAGCAAGAAATCAAGAAAGCTGAACAGAAAGAAGATGAAGGGACAAGAGGTGAAGGGGACAAGATAAATGAGCACGAACATGAGAAATCAGATGCAGAAATTGATAGAGAAGAGGAATTTATAGACGAAGAGAAGGAAGGACATGAGGGTGATGAGAACAGCACAGAAGAAAAAGATTCTGAAGAGAATAATGGTGAAACGGTGAAGGAAGGTTCGGAGGACAATGATCATGATAGAGATGAACATAGTGCACGTGAGGAAAATTACAAGGCTGACGATGCTTCTAGTGCCGTGGCACATGATAATCAAGTCATTGATCCTGAAAACGAGAATGGAAGCTTAGAAAACACTAAGGAGCAGCCCAAAACCAACATTTTTGGACGGGAAAATAAGGAGAACAGCGGTGAGGGAATCAGTTTAGGTGACAAAAGAACAGATTTAGAGGTGAAGGATGGCGATGTGGCTAAAAGTGACAATCAGTTCAATGTGACAACCAATGAAGCAGAGGAGAATCTGAAAGAAAACTTTGAGAACGGCTCACTTTCAAATACAACATTAACAGAAGGGACCATTGATCATAGAGAAACAAGCAACAACTTGTCAGAGGTGAGAATGGAGAGTCATGATCCGTCCTTGCTGAATGGAACCGGGAGCAAGTTGGAATTAAATCATGGTCAGAACGTGTCTGTTGGGGGTACAACATCAGGGGAGGCCAATAATTCCTCTTCAGATGAGGATAATAATCATGTTGATTCTAATTCAACACTTGTCAAAAATAAAGACTCGGAATCAAGCTTGGGAGAGTTCTCTGATTCATCTAATAATTCAAAGTCATCTGTATCTGAAAATATCGGATCGGAGTTATCTGTAGAAGCAGGAAATGAGACTGAATCTTTAACAGAAAAGAATGATGCTACTGAGGTTGATAAATCAGATACCTATGGTGGAACAGATGAATTCTCTGACCAGACTTCTGAGGAAGTTCAACATGACTCCATCATTTCATCTGATTCATCCAATTCCTTGGACGAGAAAGATGTCCGCACAGATCTTGAAACCCTCCCGGATATACAAACTGCAGGAACTAGCATCGAAGATGCTGCAGCAGAATGAATGTATAGATTAGATTAGTCTGTCAATGCTGAAGTTTTCCCTCTCTTCTGATTTTGCAAACGTGGTGTTTGTTTGTGTGAAGTACCAATCACTGTGTGGAAACTACATTTTCGACTATGCTGGTAAAACGTAGTCAAGGGTATGTTCTTTAAGGTTTTAATCTTTATAATCAATATATCTTGTTTCTTTTTATGTTGGAGTTTTGCTTCCTTGTTCTCTCTTTATTCTTTCCTTGATTTTAAGTTTGTTTCCTGGAGATGGGAACTGAGTTTATGTTTCAATACTTATACTTCCAAGTTCTACTTAATTCCCATCAAGTTCTACTTAATTCCCATAAGTTTGTTAAAATGCATCCCATGGCGAAAATCATGAGCACCCCTTCGTCCTGGGACATCGCACAGAAAACTGCCAAATAAAATGTGTCCCATGTTGAAATATCACAAGTACCCCCTCGTCCCGGGCTTTCGCAAGGAAAACTGCGGGACTGAGTTCATGTTCAATACTTATGCTACCAGGTTCTACATAATTCCCATAAGTTTGTTAAAATGCGTCCATGCCGAAATATCACAAATCCCGGGCCATCGCACGGAAAACTGCCAAATGAAATTTCGGCATGGGTCGCATTTTATTGGTTTATAGGATTGTAGCATCAAATTGCACATCATGGAAGTGTGAGAAACTGTTTTTCACAACACCTACCACCAATGGATGAAAAAGCAAAGCTAGTTAGTACTTGGCTATGACTCTCGTCCGATTCGGTTCTATCACTATGCAAAGAAACAAACAGTTCATATGTAGAATTCTCAATTATAATCGGTTTGATCCACTCTAATGAGGACCGTGTGCCCTAGCCATGAACCACCCCCATTTCGAAAAGTGAATGAAAACCTACCAAGCTAAAAGGTGGAAAATAGATGGACTTAAGAAGAACAATTCAATTTGATTATTTTCAAATTTTGTAACAAGACATTCTTCTTTAGCGCCTTGGTGTTGTGGTGTGGTCCGGCTTCAAGTACACTGTATTGCCTTAACTCTAGCATCGGCCTCTCTGTCCCGACATTCCATTTGAGCGAATGAGCTCAATAACTTCTGTTTTCTCGGAGCTTTGACTCTCAGCTCGAGGTCATCGATTTAATGCCGGTGACGACTTTACTACCCAGTTTTAGTGCAAAGTTACAGAAACCAATGTTTTCAATTTCGTACCAATAAGCAGAAACTTAGAATTCCATTCTATGAACAAAGAAGACAGTTACACTGATAGCAAAAAAACACACACCTGTAAAACACTGTACGTGAGAAAAAACCAGCTAAAATTGCAGATCCAAGAATCAAATCCCGAATGCAGCACAAATAGCATTATTCGAGATCGAATTGTCTCAGTTCTTTCTTGAGTTTATGAGAGAATAATCTACAAGCATCCATGCTTAGATCCATGGCAGCAGCCAGTGCTACAAAAGCTGCTGCATCCTCCATGCATGTAACATGCTGCATCCCGACTTCCACTTCTGGCCGGCTGCATTTCCCTTCACCCTCGACTGTAGCTGACATGACAAAGCCTCTGTAGAACATATGTGCCCAAGATCCAGATCCTGTCGTTGATCCAAATTCTGATCCAGAACCGGACCCTGAACTAAGATCAAAGCTGCTATTAGGACTAGTCATTGGGGTTGAACCAGTGGTTACACCAATGCTGAATTTCCCACCATTTTTTGTACTAATAGTCGAATTGGCTAGTGGTATGGTGTCTATGCCGCCCTCAGAGATGAGTTCAAAGCGGTAGCCGAGGACATCACTGCCATTGCTCTCCCGCCAGGCCTCGAGGCGCCCCCAAGGCTTCCAAGTGCTGTGGCAGTGTCGAAGAATGAGCCATGCTCCTGGATTTGATCGGTTCACTCTATCGGTGCCTGGTGATGGCACGAATGGTGTCACCATTGATGCAGCGGCTACAGACGAGCCAGAGAGGTCGTGGACAGTGATCGACCACCCCTTTCTCTCTTTCATCGGCTTTTCTTTATCAGATGTGATTGAACTCAAGCAACTAGTTGAGGTACTTGGTTCTGATAAGGTATAGCTGTTCAACGATTCGAGAATTAGGGACCAGTTGAAGAAAGATTATGCTGATTGGCAATTAAAGGTATTAGGTATGCATTGATCAATTGTGCATAACCAATCAGTATGAATATTAGTGATCTGTGGTTGAGACATAAGTGTAGAGTATGATTAGACTCTAACGGGTCCAACAGAATTGCTCGTGTAATGGAAGACATAATCTCTGAGAATCCCTTTTATACACCAGATTATACAAAAGCCAAATGTTTCCCTAATCTATAAACTTAAAAGTCTTGATTATTGATCAAAATCAAGTTAAAAATAGTTCCATGAATTCAAATCAATAACAAAACTATTTACCTGCAGCATCTCAAATTTCTCTCCCCAGAATTCCTGAAACTGAAATTGCAAGTAAAAACAGGCTGCTTAACATTCCCATGGACCTGAAAAACTTGTGGACTGCACTCTGGCTCCCCATCAAACTTGAACACAAATCTTGGATCAGGTTCAGCCCTAACGTTCAAATTCAACTTTGCTTCAGACCCACGAATTAAAACCCAGCCATTCTGAATCACACTACTGCCCCTACTAATATTATTATTTTCAATAAAACCCTTCAAATCCAATTGCACCACAACATACCCCAGAAGTTTCTTTCTCTTCATAAACCCACAACTGTATATATGCTCTCTCTCCCCCCTGTAAATCTCAATCTTCAAAAAGGGTAATTTCCCAGATGTATTTCTCGATTTTCCTGTTAGTTTCTCCATTTCTGGTTTGCTCAAACTGAAACAAGCATGGATTTTGCTCTCAACAGCATCACTTTCTTGAACTGGCAATGGAATACCTGAAACCTGAGTAGGAAACCCTTTAAGCCTGAATTTACAGTAACACGGAAAAGATCGACGATCAGGAAATTTTAGAGCAAGATTTCCTATAACAATCCGAAGAAAAGGACATGGATCCATTTCTGTAATAATTCAGGAGTTGAAGAGGGAGAGACTAATAGTCAGTGAAGAGAACATATATATGTACATGTGTATGTATATGCTGAGAGAAAGTGGAGACCTAGTGAGAGAGAGTGGGTGCATGGATGTGCGATGCGGGGTGAGCTGGGTGCACGTACGAGTGACAGCAATAAGAATCTATCTATGATTTTAGTATTATCTAGTTATGGTATTGATTGTACGAGGATTTGTCGTTTCGTTTCTTTTCTTCGTTGGATTGGTACGGGGAAAACTAGGTTTGATTGGGACAGCTGTCAGAAAAGCTTGGCCTTTTGGTGGCAGTTGGATTACGATTGGACTATAGGCCAGCAAAAGGACTTTGCCATACGTGACACCCCATGTTCATCTCCCGGGGCTCACGTCCAATAAAAAATTCGTGAACCTTCCTCTTTTGTGAGGAGCGTGTACACAAAGTTGTTACTCCTGACGTACAAATAACAAAACCAGCAAAAGAATCCGGGTTGGATATATGTGTAGCCTAAACTATAGAAGCTGGCGATTGTGCCAAAAACTAATGGAACCCTGTGATTTGAATCGATCTACTTAAGTTTAAATGGTTGAATTTTGAGTGCTCAAACGTACAACTATTTGTTTCTTGTTTGGTTCTCAATTTTAGACCTAATTAACCATTTTTATGGAATATTGCAATGCAACAACCATCGACCACCTTTGACATCACCACAACCACCAAATACGTCCACCCAAATCCACCATAAACCACCGCCTACCTCCACCATAAAACACCACATCCAAAACTCTACCAGTAACCAAATAGGGAATTAACTACAAGCAAGAAAGTGAAATAGGTTCTAGCTTAATCTTAAAAGTTATGCTGCTTCTTTCTAGGTTTCTCTTAACAATTGTGGCTGAAGAAATGAGGGCTAACACGGTTGAAGTGTTGCATCCTCTTGTTGGGAAATAATTTAATTTACATGTGGGTCGATATATGTAATTACTTGTGTATAAATGCTATCTTAAAGTTAAGCCAAAAATTAAAGTGATCTAATAAAGAATTAAGTAATTGAGATTTGTGCATCTAAATAAAGTGTGGGCCGTATTACATGTGTAGAGATCGGATTCATTAAGGTTTGTATTTGACGATGAGGCAAATACATATGAAATTATATATAGGGTTATGATCCCCAATTTATATGAAATTTTCTCACTCTTCGTGTCATCACATCAACACAAGAATTAATGGAGAAATCATATTGAAGAGAAAGATCATAAACCCACAATCAAGAATCAAAAATTATAAACAAGAAATCAAGATTTAAATATCTAAATTTAAGATTCAGTATTCAAGATACATATCAATGGATCAATGTATATTCCGCATTAATTAAATTTCTTGGTGATTTGACATGGAGGTCTTGACAATTATGTAAAGTTTATTAAGTTTAAGGTTCATGCAAAATTCTACAAGTGGTATCAAAATCAATCCATGTTAAAACATTGAAATTAAAGGAAGAATTTTAGGATTGAAATTCATAATTAGGTTTTCTAAAAATTTTGGGACGTGAATTTCAAACCTTAGATTTCAAAATATGGTTTTTTTGGTAAATTCTCCAGCACTACGGCATCACCGCAACGCTGCGACGACCATCATCGGGCGTGATTGTGGGCACTGCAGCTCTTGTTTATTGTTTTTATTTTTATTTTTTTAAATTCAAAACAAAATAAAAAATAAAATTAAAATAATTAGGAATTAACAATTATAATTCAAATCTAGGTATAAAAATAATTTTTTTAATTACTAATTTTTCTAAATAAATTAATTGAAGAAACATGTTACAAAAGTAACATCTATTGTCTAGATTAATTTTTTGGAATATTAGGAAGGTTGTGTGTTTGTAATTCATGCGAATATTCACCGGCCCAAAAAAAGGTAAATATTTGATCGAATTATATTCACACCTATGGTAATAAATATGTGACAATTCTAAGGTATTGTTTTATGTGAACAATAAATCGATCCAAATATAGGTTTATTGTTTGACATAGGTTATTGTTAATATTTGATTACTACACCAAGAATACTACTTACAAGTTGATATTTCTATTCAAAGATTAAATATCATTGTTGTGCTCGATCTCTTGTGATGTGGTTTACCATTATTTGAATTAATTAATTGTTTAATACGGATTCTAATGTGAACATATTTCTTTTGCTGTATTCTCTATTCAGTTAACTATTTTGTTTCTACAATATCTGTAAAATCAACTCAGTAAAAGAATAAAACACTTCAGTTCCGACCGTGGTGGTGAATACTATGGCAGATATGACAGATCGGAGAACAACGTCCAAGGCCTTTTTTCTAAATTCTTAGAGAAATGTGGAATGTCTCACAGTATGCCATGCAGGTTCTCCTAGCGTGAATCATGTTGCTGAAAGAAGGAACTGAACACTTAAGGCCGTGGTAAGGAATATGATTAGTCATTCCATCATACCAGAATCTCTCTGGGGAGAAGTATTAAAAATTGCAGCTTATATTCTTAATAGAGTTCCAAGAAAAGCAACTATCAAAATCCCTTATGAGTTTTGGACGGGTAACAAGCCTAGTTTGAAGCACTTACACATTTGTGGTTGTCCAACTAAGGCAAGGCTTTATAGGCCTCGAAAAAGAAATTGGATTCCAGAACTGTCAGTTGCTATTTTATTGGATACTCTGAAAGGTTAAGGGGTTACAAATTTTATGATCCCACTACCAAATCAATTTTCGAAACTGGAAATGTACGGTTCTTTGAAGAAGTGGAGTTTGTGGGAAAAGATAAAGTTATGGGTTTTGTCTTTGAAGATAAACATATAAACATCCGTCCTATTGTAATTGACAATGATCAGGACAAATTCTTATTTCAAATCTTATTCAAGAATCAATTTCGGATCGAGACAATATTTCAGAACCCTCTATAAACAATCAAGAGATTGTTCTAGAAGAACGAACTCAACAACCTCAAGAACAAATTTCATTAATGAGATCCACTAGAGAATGGAGAAAAGCAATTTTAGATGACTTTATAGTATTTCTCCAAGAACATGAAGATGGCATTGGATTGATGGAAGAAGATCCTATCAACTTTTATCAAACAATGAAAAATAATAATTTTCAAAAGTGAATTGATGTTGTGAATGAGGAAATAAAGTCCATGAAAGACAATGACGTTCGAGAACTTGTCCCATTGCCGAAGGTACAAAATTCATTAATTACAAATGGATATATAAAATCAAGAGGGATTTGTAGGGTAACGTGGAAAGATATAAGGCTCATCTTGTTGCAAAGGGCTTTACTCAAAGGGAGGACATAGATTACAAATAGACTTTTTCCCCAATTTCAACGAAAGGCTCTTTTAGGATTATAATGACACTTGTAGCACATTTTGACCTTGAGCTACATCGGATGGATGTAAATACGACATTTTTCAATGGTGATATTGATGAGACAATATATATGATACAACCGAAAAACTGTATCAGTAGACTCGAAGAAAATTGTTTGCAAATTAAAGAAATCTATTTATGGGCTTAAGTAGGCTTCCCGCCAATGGTATCAAAAATTTCATCAAATAATCATCTCGTTTGGATTTGAGATGAATGTGGTTGATGATTGCGTATACCACATGTTCAGTTGGAGTAAGTATATATTCCTGGTATTTTACGTCAATGACATACTGCATGTCTGCAATTATATATGCTTATTGCACGAAATCAAGAGATTTCTATCAAAGAATTCTGAAATGAAAGATCTTGGTAACGCCTCTTTTGTATTAGGGATTCAGTTACATCGGGATCATTCTCGGGGTATTCTTGGATTATCACAAAAGAGTTATATCAATACAGTACATAAGAGATTTGTGATGCATGATTACAAACCAGGTGATCCCATGTTGCTAAGGGAGACAAATTTAATCTCAATTAATGCCCTAATAATGACCTTGAAGTAAAGGAGATGGAGAAAATTCTCTATACTTCAGCAATTGGGAGTTTAATGTATGCTCATGTATACATGCGTCCAAATATAGCATTCATTGTTGGAATGCTAGATGAATATTTAAACAATCCTGGGATGATCATTGGAAGACAGCCAAATGAGTTATGCGGTATTTACAAAGAACAAAAGATTACATGCTAACATATAGGAAATCAGACCACTTGGAGATCATTCGTTATGTTGATTCTGATTTTTCTGGATGTCAAGACAGTAGGAGATCCACATTGGGTTATGTCTTCCTGCTGGCTGGAAGAGCTATATTCTGGAAGAGTGCTAAGCAAACACCCATAGCTTTTTCAACTATGGCAGCGGAGTTTACAGCGTGCTATGAGGCATCCAATCAGGAAATATGGTTGCGGAATTTTGTCACTGGGCTGCGGATTATACATGGAATTGAAAGACTACTTAAGTTATTTTGTGACAATAAATCGACAATCTTGTATTCAAATAACAATAAGAGTTCGACAAAGGCTAAATTTATAGAATTAAATTCCTAGTTGTTAAATAAAGAGTTCAGAGTGGTCAAGTTACTATAAAACATAAGGACAAACTCCATGATAGCAGATCCATTCACTAAAGGTCTACTATCGAAGGTCTTTCATGAGCACATCGCTCACATGGGTGTTGTAAATTTTGATGATAAGCTAGTTTAGTGGGAGTTTGTAATTTTGGATGTTATGTTTTTTACACATAATTTTTTGTTGTGCACATTCAAATTTATTTCAGTAATAAAGTATCATGTTCAATTTTTACTCTTATTAAAAGTTTTTTTTTAGTTTGATCTCATTAGGTATTAAAGAATAAAGTGGAACTAGTTGGAAATAGGCATGTTTGGATCACATTGCATGTAATTTTCATGCTACACATCCACAATTGATCTATATCATTTGATAATGCTGTTGTACGTGACCATTGAGTGTTTAGTTATGATACTTGTAACGAAGATCGCTTTGATCATATATTGATATAATCAATGGACGAGATTGTTCAAAGATGTTTTTGGTTATGATAGCAAAAGTTTTGAGCTCATAAGGTTATACACATTTATAAGATAACATATGTGGCCCAAGTGGAAGATTGTTGGAAAATTATTTAATTTGTCACATGGGCCAACATATGTAATTAATTGTGTATAAAGATTATCTTAAAGTTAAGTCAAAAACTAAAGTGATCTAATAAAGAATTAAATAATTGGTCTTTGAGCATCTAAATAAAGTGTGAGCCGGATTATGTGTAGAGACCGGATCCATTAGGGTTTGTATTTGACGATGGACCTAATACATATGGAACTATATATAAGGTTATGGTCTCCAATTCATATGCAATTTTCTCATTATTCGTGGCATCCCATCAACACAAGAATTAATAGAGAATGCATATTGAAGAGGAAGATCCTAAACACACAATTAAGAATTATAATCAAGAAATCAAGATTTAAAGATCCAAATTCAAGATTCATTATTCAAGATACAAATCAATTGATCAAGGTATGTTCCGCATTAATTAAATTTTTTGGTGATTTAACATGGAAATAGTGGCAATTATGTAAAGTTTATAAAGTTAAAGGTTTATGAAAAATTCTACCCCTCTCCCTTCTATTTTTCAAATTTTTTGATGTTTTGTATTGTTTCTATCTCTGTCTATGTACGTTCAAGGGGGTAGTGGCAACGATAATAGCTACACTAAGATATGGTGATGATTGTGGGATGGGATGGGATGGGGCTAATCTACTATGGGGATAGTGACTTAGGACTTTGGAGGTGGTGGTTTATGTGAAGGCGGGAGGCAATGGTGTGAAGACTTGATTTTGAGGACGGTGGTGGGAGGCGGTGATTGCAATGGCAACAATATAACGTTGTGTTACACAGTTATGGTGGTGATGGTGATGGTCTTGTGTTTTTTTTTTTTTTTTTTATTATGACAGCTAGAGGCGGAGCCAAGGGCGACAAAAGAAAAATAAATGGGCTTGGGGGCAGGCCTAGGTTCATGACAGCCATTTTGTGTTATGGTAAGAATAGTGATAATGGTGGTAGTATGACGAAGATGTAAAAATGGTCATTACAAGTTGTGACGAAGGCATGCAGTGGTGGTGACGTCGACGGCGACGGCAGTGTAACAATGTGTGTAGTAATTAGTGGGCGCAATATCAGTTGTGAGAAGATTGAGTGTTATAAATGCAATCCAATTTTGTTACGATTAATTGCGTTACACAGTGGTGAAAAAACAAATTGTATAATGATATAACACAGTGTAATACAAAATGTTTGTAAAAAAATGGATTAAAGAAACAGTATTTTGAGAATAACAAACGGTTTTACATTAAATTTGGAACTAGTAAATATTGTTAATGAATTTGTGAATTATTTCCTTAATATATAATCATCAACTCCGTGGGCAATTGTCCAGGTTGAGCTTGATGATCATGTCCGGCATCCGAGGTTCATATTTTATTAAACTTTTTTACTTTTAATTTGTTTTCTGTTTGATGTAATATGAATAAGACTCACAAGTTACATGGATAAGCTTTTATAATTTCATTCTTATATTTTTATTTTTTACTCTCTCTCACCCCCCCCCCCCCCCCCAACTCTCCTAAACGGACATATTAAATTAAAGAAATATTTTTAGATTTTCCAAATTTTTTTAAAGAAATATTTTAATTTTTACTTAACTCTTTCATACAAATATGGTAAAAATAGAAAATAGACATTCAACCGAAAATTCCTATATGCCAATGAGAATGAGTGATATTATTCATATTTAGCATCTGCAGTAATCATCCTATGTGCCAACTAGGTTATTTGAGGCGATGAATGTCATTCATAATTAGCGATTGCAGTAGCCATCATATGTGCTAACTTGTTATTGATAGCCCAAGACTAATTAACCAAGAGGGAGGTGAATTTGTTTTTAAAACTTTTTCAAAAAATTAACTTATAATCAACAAGCAATAACTAGATACATTGATTTAAATATCAAACACAGATATGAAAGCAATAAGCGAAGAGGGATAGAGAGTGCAAACGATATATTTGTGGAGGTTAGATCCAACGCCATGATCTACGTCCTCCATTACCAAGCTCTCTGGCACGAGTAAAGCCAATTTCACTATGTTGATTGACTTGTGCAATCCAACCATTTACAATGCTTCTGGTGACTTACAAATAAGGAGCACCAATCCTTTTACAAACGTTGAGTTTTCCAAGACTTCAACACTACCCCAAGTTTAAAGAGAATTGAATTTACAAATTGAAGATTTCTCTCTCAATAAATGATAGGATAACAACTAAGTACCAAGAGAGAAGTAGGCTAACACTTTAATGAATAACAATGAGTGAAGTTCAAGTGTTAGGTTTAGAAAAACTTTGTTGTGTTGAATGATTTTCAAGAATTGATTTGATCAAAAGTTTTTCCCAACAAAATGATTTGATAATAATAAATAAGATGAGAAATCAATGTTATTTTGCTAAAAAAAGAAAAAATCACTTTAATGCACTCAAGTTCTTGTGATAAATGGAGTGAATTAGTATTTATAGAAGTCAAAATCGTGAAATTCTCAGTCCAAACGGACGTCTGCCACTATACGAGACGGCTGAACTAGCCGTTGGGGCGTCAGAAATCAGAAGGGTCAAAAATTTGTCCGTTGAGCTACCGGACGTCCGCCAAAACCGAAAATCTTTGATTTTCTCTTTTCTTGATTATTTTGCAAATGTAAATCATTTATGAACTTTTTCACATAACTTTTTCAAATTAAGTGTCATTGAAAAGGAGTTCAAAAATCAAATGAAGGTTTTTGTCACATCAAAAATAATTTTTATGTGAGTGTTTTTGTGCAAAATTTATTTAGTGCATAAAAGATTTAACTTACGAGCTTGTAGTGATTCATTGCTGTGCATTAAAGTGTTTAACTTTTACATATGAATTTGAACCATGTAAGTCTAATATCTTGGATATATTTGGCGCGAGTGTATGTTTTGTTGCTCGATTTTGAATTTGGCGTGAATATTTGATTTGTTTTCAATTGTTCCTTATGCAAGTGCTTGATTTTCAAGTTCGATTGTGATTGCTCGCTTTTCACCCGGTTCATAACATGTATCATTGAAGACTTAAATAAAAATGTTAGAGATAATAATAATTTGTTTGTTATAATCAAAACTCGGAGTCAACCATAGGTCAACAGTTATTTGAGACATTATAACATAATTACTAGAAACTAATGTCTCAAATAATAAGTTATCACATAAGATAGTAATTGCTAACTATGAATATCATTAAAAATAAGGCAGGGAAAGCATACGAGGTTATTAGAACTCGGTCAAATGAATGGGGTGTCGTCAAGACGTCAACAGAGATTTTAATGAATTTTAAAAATCCTTATAAATTCAAGTATCCCCAAATTGAAATTTTAATGAAATCCAATAAAATTTATGTATCCTTTGTAATTCATGGATTTATATAGATTTCATCAATAGAGGAATTTTTAAAAGATTTGAATGAATTTCAAGCTTAAAATTACAAATAACGAACTCTTTTCAAATTTCACCATTGTTAATTAGATTATTCAAATCCACAAAATTCATTAGAGTTTATAATTTTTTAAAATCCATCAAAATCTCAATTGAAGACATCTTGTAAGTTACATGCACAATTTGAGATGGCGTAAGACCAAAGAATGCTAATTGGTGGGGTACACACGATCATCTCATCATCAATTTGTATGTTTCGAGCAACAACTGAAGCCATAAACTTAGGGGATGTTCTCTTTGTGTTTCAATTTTGTGTTTTGAGTTTTGAATTCATTTTGGATTTTATATTTTGAGTGTCCATTTTGAAATTGTTGAAAATGTGTTTTTTATGGCATTTTGAAAAATTATTTTCAAAAATAAAAAAACCCAAAACGCGTTTACTTTCGATATTTCCCTTCCCTCCCCTCTCTCTCTCTCTCGTCTCTCTCACTGTCTTCCCCTCCCCTCTTTTTTTTTTTTTTTTTTTTTTTTTTTTCAGGTGGTGGTTGGGATTGGGTGCGGTTGCTGTTGCGAATGGTGGGTTAGGTGCGATTTTGGGAACGATGGTGGGTCCGATTTTGGGAACGGTGACGCTGTTGCAAACGGAACGTCGCGATTTTAGGTTGGTGGTGGGTCCCATTTTGGGAACGACGACGATGCTGCAAATGCAACATCGCGATTTTAGGTTGGTGGTGGGTCCCATTTTGGGAACGACGACGATGCTGCAAATGCAACGTCGCGATTTTGGGTGTTTCCGATTGCTGAGAACGATGGTGAGAACGGTGTAGTTGCTGAGAACAATGGTGAGAACAGTGTAGTTGCTGCGAACGGTGGGTTGGGTGCTGTTACTGATAACGTTGCGATTTTAGGTTGGGTGTAGTTTTGAGTGTTTCCGATTTGGGTTGGGTGCAGTGGTGGTTTTGCTGCGATCTTCTGCGATTTAGTGGTAGTTGTAGTGGTGTTGTGCTGCGATTTGGTGGTTTGTGGTATTCTACTGCAGTGATGGTTTTGGTTTCAAGCGGCAACGACGATGGTTGTAGTCGACGACAATTTTTCTTGATTTTCTGTCGCGACGCTGCAATGGTGGTTTTGGTTTCAGGCGGCGACGACAGTGGTTGGTGTAAGCGATGGTGGTGGTGGTGGTAGGGGTGACAAAGAAAAACAAACACACTCAAAACGCGTTTTAAAAATTTTGGTTTGATTTTAACTGAAAACACTTTTGTAAATTTTAAACTTGTTTTCAAAAAAAACATTTTCGAAAATAGGAAAAAAAACACGTTTTTACTGTTTTAAAAAAATCAAAAACAGAAAACATACTTGAAAACGACAAAGTCAACATGCCCTTCAATTATTTAGGCCGAATGCCAAAACCATAAAGCTCATGATTTCATTGTCTGGTGTCTCTTCTGCTTGCTATTAGTCAGCTGAGATTTACTAACACTGAAAGAAATCACTGGTAAAATAAAAAATTCTCCCGTAAAAAGCCGACTGGTAGTAATCTAATCTACTGATCAATTGGAGGCATTTTACGTATAGAATTGTAGACCAAACTTGCATCATGCTACAGAATACAAAAAACAGAGAAATTTGCAATGCAGTGAAAGGGGAAGAAAATGGTCTCTGTCCAACATACATTATCTAAACATGTTCACTTTTTCTTATTCGGGAAGAATCATATCAAGTACAAAAATAAGCATTAATTGAAGAATTTTCAGAAAACAAATTGGCATATTATGTCATTAACATATTTTCCGCCGATCGAGAAAGAGAGTGCTGTCCAAAATGCAAAGGAACGCGAGCGCTAGCTAATTATACACCTATCGGGTTAATTTTGTTTTACTATCAAATTTCCAAGCATAGACCACATAGGCAGTAGTATTTGAAAAATTGCTAGAGAGAGGTAGCTGGAAGTGTTATTTACGGCGAACACAAGTTGCCGAAGGATATGAGGATCAAGAGGGTGTCACACCAAATCAATTACATGAACAATGCACAAAATATCGACATATCAACTATGTAGAGCCTCACCAGCAACTATAAATAAGAGGATGTCATGGAAGAAACTCATTATCAGTAATCGACTGCCCTAACTTTGAAATTGACTTTCTAATTTTCCATCTTCATAGTAGCCTGCTGAGTGACTTAATAAGCAATTTCAAATTCCGCCTCGTAGCTTCATCACCAGTAAATCCTAATATATCTGAACTTATACTCTGCAAATGTTGAGTGACATCAAGAGGAAACAATTACCAGCAGCTATTAGAATAGAGAGAGAGGATAAATGAGTAAAGAAAGTGAAGAATCAGAATTGAAGCAATGCGCAACTCACCTCAATGTTCTTCAAAGTGAAAATGAGGGTATATATAGACTTCTGAATTAATTCTGTGTTCTCAGGAGTCATAATGGAAGAATGCACCCTTCTGTAGAATTTTACATATAAAACCGTGTGAGCTAATTGCCATATAACAGATACTGTAAGACCACATGGCCATACCATACAGATAGAGAGAGAAAAACATGTAAAATCAATCCAAAGTACATTAGTTCTGCCTGATTAAATTTGAAAGTCTATTTTTTGTCATCTGCATAGTAGGGATAAGTTTACTGTGTTAGAAAACTAGACAAAACCAAATAACTTATCCATAATTATCAGCAAACTTCAAGCTGACCAGTGCATGCATCCAATGAACATCAGTGACACCTTTTTAGTCACTGGGCCATGCTAGACACATCCACAAACTAAAAGCTTGGTTTATTCAGTAGAACGGAAGAATTAAAGCATTATGAAGACGCTTCAAAAATCAGAAATATTTTATTACTACATTTTGAGTATGTTTCAACTTCCACATTATTTCAGAAACTAAGCAGAACTGGTCCAAGATTCAATATATGTTTGATCACAAAAACACATACACCACATGCAAAAACATGAAGCGATTGAATGGGAGAAGACAAAGCACCAAAAACCTTGAATTAATTCCCTGAGACCATTGGAGTACTCTACCTCAAATCCTCAGAAGCCTGCGTAAGGCTTTTAGTTAAATTTTCAACTTCCTTCAGCAAACCACTACCATGAACTTCTGCCAGTAAAGGTTGAATATCTTCAGCCATGGCTTTGATCTGAGACATCACTACATCAAAAACAGAATTTTGCTTGATAATATATTATCTTTTGTGGCAATTATATCAAACAAGGAAGCAAGAAGAACATGTATGCCAAATGACCATACTATGCAGGGTTATTTTCCATTTGTTGCACTCTAATTTGCAACCAGTCTCTTCGGAAAAGCAGGATGTACAGCACTGACAACATTTCACTAAAACTTAATAGTCACCAATAGAACAACTGACCAGCCTCGCAGCCAAATCAGAGCAGTTCCATTTTTAGGATAAGGACAAGACCTGAGACTGCTATAACATGTAAATAGTAAACGAAGTCAGAGTTCCAAATAAACCTGCCACCTCAATATCTTTTGTGTGAGATTGATACTATATCTTAATGTTTTGGCAAAATATTAAATATGCAAATCCGATTTCAGTCAGAGTCTTAAAAATTAGTGCCCAGGGAAAATGCCAGTTATTTACAAATTAAATGAGATAGCTCACTGAAAGTGATTTAACCAAGTAAAATGAATCCAAGCTTTCATATATAAATGTGTTCTCACACTGAGAACAATTAAGTTTTGTATCATTCTTAGTATTAGATGAGTAGAGTGGGCTGGGTCGGGTAGCTCCTTCCACACAGGCATGGTCTGGGAAAAATCACAGGTTGTGAGTCAAGGCTAACTATGCTATTCCTGCAATCCCTATGAGCCTTTTGATGGGGGTGGGGGTAGCATAGGATTTGGGCTTACATTTTAGAAATAAGATTCTTTTGGCTTATGAATACCCAATTCCGTCAATTTAATTTTTCACCACTCTCCAACTCTCGGTGGCACATTTCTTTGACTTTTATAATATTTTTGCAAATCTTTTATGATACTACTTATTACTAATGCATGTTAGGGTTTATTAGCTTACATCTTAGATTGCTAGTTTTGCATTGACTTTAGTGTCAGGTAAAATATTTACTGAAATTTCAAAAAATTATTGCAATGAATTTAAATATTACACATGAACATGCCATGTATATGAGTAATGTTATTCTGATAATCACCTATATAGGTAGCAGTTGGTCCCCTAATCACAATTAATGATGAATAGCATTAAATGTATACTAATTATGTTATCGAAAATGGTAATTCTGAAATTGAAATTTATCTCAAGTATTTCCAAAGGAAAATTTTCTTTGTAGTCTATAAGACAGTAATTGCTAGTAAAAGAAAGTAGAAATCTAGTTCAAGTTCCACATCTAACACTAATTTTATACCTGCTTAGTTATATAGATATCCTCAAACTGATTATACTAGGTACTAACCAAAAAAAAAAAAAATTAGAGGATTTAAAAGTTTAAATTGGCGGAACCAGGACTTTTTACTATGGGAATATACCAAGTGTTCAACTAACACCAACAGTTTCAACAGTCAAATCAGTGTGTACTTCTATTGCAGGAAACAAAGTGATCGAACCAACTGACATCAGAAATTTTAGAATGCCTCATGTGCTCGAAGGCTTGAAAAGATACAAAGATCATAGGATAGAGAGCTTGATTTCAGAAAGAAATTGTTGAAATGGAAGATGATGTATCATTAACCTATGTGAATTGTAAAGTTGTATCTTCTAAAATGATAGATATTTAGTATATGTCAATCTAGAATTATTCTAATTTATTATTACGTGTTTACTTAAATTTCATTTCATTTCCTAGACAAAAAATGTAAACATAAATCTAAAATTGAGATCAACAAAACAAAAATTATTTTTAAAACACTTATTAATTTTGTTGGGCCAAGTGGGTTGGGCTGGCATGGCCTAGCATTGGCTGAGCAGGTGGACGGTGCTGAGCAATGGAAACCCATCATGATAAATTTGGCTTGGCACACACGGATGTTGGGCCATGCCACAGACCAACAGCCAAAACGTGGGTTGTGAGGGTGCGGCCTGCTTATACCCTACTCCTAACACAAAGCTACGATAATCGCACAAAAGAAAATGACAATCTTGGGAGGAACAAAGAATGGAGAATTCTAGTATCACTTGAGGGGTATGGCAAGCTTCCCATTTAAGATTATTCTTTTTCTTAGTTGAGTTCCCATACAACTAGAAGTAAGTAAGGCCTAAACCCTGAAAACCAGTGACATATGGCATCCAGATAGAGACATATAAAATCAAGATCATAAGCTAATGGAGGACCAAAATATGGATCTAACAATTTAACTGAAACTCCTATGCCCAAGAATGTAACTTTATCATAAATGATGCTTTAATTAATATTAAATTGATTATCATGAATCAAAAGCCTGAAATGTTGATACAAAGAGATATTATAAGTATATGACATATATTTGAAAGAGATTAAATTAATATGCTTTCCATGTTCTCTTTTTGTTTGTTTGAAACAATTTTTTCATCAAGGTTTCCATAACCGTGTATCACGTTATTTATACATGTTCCATTACCTGCCAATTGCCATACGGATTTCCTTAGGAATTTGTGAATCTTTCCAAGTAACCTAGTATGGTATAAAGATGTTGGGATTTGAAGATAGTTAACGATGAAAACAAAATTAAATTTATACTGGCAACATTCAGTCAGCACAACTAAAAACAAACCCATGAGAGATAGCGATAACTAAACAGAAAATATAAAATATGCACATCAAACCTTTATAAGCAAAGGCCGTGCTTCTTCGACAACAGAGGAAACTCGTTCAGCCAATGAATAGGTATTTGCAACGCCAATTTCTTCCACTTCACGCCCAATGCGAGTAAATATTCCAACTAATTCATCTAAACTAACCCCTTGGTATCCCTTTATCTTCTGTTTATCACACACAATCAAACCTTCTTTAACACAGTCTGCATCAAGAGGGCTGGCTGACGGTGTCGGAATAGGATGACGCGGTGTAATATCAATCATAGTTTCCATGAGAAGACCTGACTGGTTCACCTCAATCAATGAATTTCGAGGTATTATACTTTTATCATCTTCAACCTACAAACACCAACATCAAGGACTGTAAAACCACATTGTCATGAAAAAATGAAATCATGGGCTTCAGTTTTGCCTCACCTCAACTACTGCCTCAATACTCTTCAGGGAAGGATTGACACGTATGACATTGCCAACAGTTACACCTCTAATCCTAACAGGCGTACCGGTGCACATACCACTAGCCTGATCAAATTCAAACACGGCTAAATATTTCCGGAACTTTGATCGCAACTGAAATCCCCTCAACCATGCTAAGCTAAGTGCCAAGAGGACTGTCCCTGAAACAAGAAACAACCCAACACCACCTTCCCAAATGCTCCTCCTACCAAACCCAAAATCGCTCAAAGGCCTCAGAGTTTGCCTCCAAATGATTAGAGGAACATCAAAAAATACTGACAGTGGACTCTTTGATTTGGAAGATGTGGGTTGCTGTTGAGTATAACCCGTATCAGCGGATGACGTGGCTTTTACACATAAGACTTTCCTTTTATGTCCTAATGGGGTTTTCAGGCATGGTGAAAATTTCAAAGAACACTGTTGCTTAGTGGGTATGATCAAATATGAAGGAAATACAGTAGCAGTGGAGGAAATATGAATCGGTGGATATCCAACCATTTTCCTTTTACAGCAGTATTGTAAAGTTGTAGATATGTATGCATACACCACAATTGTCAGCTGGAATCGGATTTCCAATTTGCCAGCAGTTGTAGAGATAAATAGGGAATAATACGCACGGAACCCTAGAAGTGAAGAACCTATGCAATCAAAATCAATTTCTGAGAAATTGACATTAACATATACATAGTTGAACAATAACAATCAAAGGAGTAGAAGAAGAAATTATCAATTTTACTTACAGAAAACACATATATTAAATGAAATTTTTAGGATAATACCGTTTTACTTTCGATAAAAGGAAACCCTACTTGTGAGCTCCGAGAGAGGCAGGGAAGAGGAGAGTCGATGAGTGCATGAGTTGGGCTGCTCACTTCATTGGACCTTGAGTCTGCCCTAAACCCAAATTTGCCCAAGTTTTCATTTCCTAGTCTGAGAAGAAAAATAGTTGACTAATCTATTCGTAACTATTATGAGGCTCCAATGCCCGTGTAAACGCCCGGGTACATATTTAACCCCACGAAAACTCTTTTCTTTCTAGGACTGCACAAGGAATTTATCGGGCACATTTGGAGCTTGTTTGGGAGGGATTAAAATCGGATTAATATTGAAAAACTAGCCGTTATTGTTGACTTTTATTAGAGGGTAGGACCTAATAACGACTATATTTTCAATTTTAATTAGATTAAAATCCCTTCCAAACAGACTCTTGGCATTTTTACTTTGAAAGTTGAAAAAAAAATAAAAAATTCAACCATTCGGGTGTCAGTACAAAATTTCCCTGTACAAGGGGAATAACCATTTTTTTTCTAAAATTCATGTTTAATACACGTTCTCTCAATCAAATATTTTACACGTAAATTTAAATTTGTTTTCTACTTTTAACTGCACGTTGTTTAAAAAATTACTATTCCAAAACTCAATTCTCAAAACTATTTTTAATGGGCATCAAACACAGGCTTATTCAATAATTCACTCTACATCAGCCACATTAACGACTCTGTATGATAAAACACAATTTGCACGGACAAAATTGAAAATAATGAATACCTAAAAAATAGCATTCCTAGTATGGGAAAATGATAATTATATTCACCCTACAATTTTTATTTCTTGTACTACATTAAGGTTTTTAATATTTGCTCATTAAAGCACTTATGTTCCTAACGATTTTTCATGTCATTTTTATCTTCAAACTTTTCATTAGTTAATAGATTTTGTATTTAATATCTGTATTATGCCCAAAAATTCGTTGAGATAACGTAAAACAACTTATTTTTATCATATTTTTAAAAAATAAATAAATAAAAAGTGCCAAAAAATATTTTTAGGGCAATTGCATGTAGAAAAATACCCTAAGGGTCCGTTTGATTGTAAAAATAGAATTTGAGTGGAAAGAAAATGAATTTTATGAAATTGAATTGCCTAAAACTTGTTTTACTGAGAATTGTCAATTAATTGTGTTTGATTAGTATAATTTTTCACCTGAAAATATTGAAATTTTGAATATTTTGGTGTTCGTTTGGATTTAGTTTTCATAAAAACTGTCAATTAAAGGGATATAATTTGTTACAATTGAGGAATTGATTTACCTCAAAAGGCTGCCTAGAAAACCAATTTCCACCAAAGTGGTGGGAATTGATTTACATAAAAAAGCAAGAAAATGTGGCAAGTTAAGAAAATGTAGAAAACTAATTACCTGCAAAATGCTTCCTATCAAACACTCTAAAATAAAAAGTGGAAAATGGACAAATGTTTTCCATCTTCCATGGAAAACTTGCCCTATCAAACAAGATCTAAAGGGTCTGTTTGATTGTAAGGGGGGAAAATGGATGGAAAGAAAATGAATTTCGGGGAAAGTAATTACCTAGAAATTGTTTTGCAGGGAATTGTTAATTTAGTTTGTTTGATTGGTATAATTTTCCACTCGGAGAATTTTAAAATTTTGTGTTCGTTTGACTTTGTTTTACATGTAAATTGTCCATTAAAGTGATAATTTTTTCCACAATTGGTTATAAAATTTGTTTCCATTGCCAAAAGTAAAAAAAAAAAAAAACGAAAAAAAAATTCCTAAAAAAATCATTTTTTTATCAAAATTTAGTGTTCGTTTGACTTTATTTTACATGAAAAGTGTCCATTAAAGTGAATTTTTTTTTACAACTAGTTATAAAAAATTTTTTCATTGCAACCAAAAAAAAAAAAAAAAAAAAAAAACATTGAAACCATTTTCCCACCTAAATGGTGGGAAAAAGAATTCAAGAAAAAACTAGAAATTGACACCATGTAAGAGAAAGTGGTAATTCCAATTGTCAAGAAAAAACATGCTATCAAATACCAAAAAACATGGAAAATGGACCATGGAAAATCAACCCTATCAAACACACCCTAAGTGTGTTGCTTATGTCTTCGTAAATCTCGTTTGCCTGATTTCGGGTGATCATATTTAACAATAAAAATAAAATCCAACCTTATTCTTTTAACATACCCTTCTCCCCCAGGGACTTTCAGATCACACACAACCATCCCAAAGGGTAAATTAATACATAGTAACTAAATCTTTAATATATTAGCATAATCTATGCCCCCAAAACCATTAAACTTGATCCCTTCATTGCTATTTTTGAAGGTTAACTCCAGTTCAAATGACTCGTTTAAGTATCATATTAATCACTTCAAACACTCCCAATGAGTTGACCCTGGATTATACATATAAATACTAACGAATGGGTTCGGTATCACAATATCATTGTTTACAATTTCATTTAATAGATATTGATTTCAATCAGAATCATCAATAGTGATAATGTCGACAATCATGACTCTCAATGATTATTTACTCATTATTTAAATACAGGCATATTGGCTATTTTTGTTTACCTTCTTAAGGCCATTTGTGGACGAACCAGAAGCAAGTCTACACTGCATAATCAAGATTTTTGTTACCCACGTTGATTTTCTATGCAATTAATATTTTTTGTATTTTTTTAATTTTATTCAAATAATAATGGACTTATACATGATATACTATAAAGATTTGTTGAGCGTTCAACTATAACTAATTGTTCAATATAAGTACAACATGTTGAGGATATGGACCGCACCTTATAACATCTTTAATTCACAATTCATATATTATATCGTACTGAACATAAACACGATAAGTAAGATTTTAACTTATTTCTATTTAGTAATGTCTAAATTAACATGCCAAACATGTCATACGATATACAATTATTTCATTGAATCAAGAAGATGCACGTCAAAATAATCGATGTGGCTTCTAGACCACTGTTAAGCTATATTCTTACTATAATTTTAATAAAATAAAGCCTTCTTGTTTACAATACTAATGCCAAAAGTACTTCGTGAGAAAAAGGGAAAAACAAAAACAAAAAACCTACGAAATTGGATTAATGTTATCTCTACAAATTAAAAAAGAAAAACAGCAATCCCAGAATAAATAAAACCAAACATCAATCTTGTTATATTAATACAGTTTGAAATTTGCAGCAAGAAATTGGATCAGAAACTTATATTAACCCAGAAACTAATAGTAATTTGAAATAATTTTTGTTACATCAGTCAATTCTTGTACCAAGAAGAACCCTAATTATATCTTTCTCAAGATAATACAAAAAATTAATACAGAAGATAATCAGTCAAACAAACGAGGAATCTGCTTTCTTGTTCACACTCTCCATCAATTCCTCCAATGCCGCTTTGTACCGTTCAAGTTCTTCCAGTTCAAGTCCGTCCACCTCCTTGTCCCACCAGAACAGGCCACCGTCATTCATCCTGTTCTCCGCCTCCAACTCCTTACAAATCCCAGAGTAATCCTTGCTATGATCCGGTGTTTTTCCAGAGTTTACCACAGAATCAACAGGACTTCCGTTCTCAAAACGATTGATTACGGAATCCACGGTGTTGTGCCCAAAAGAATAGACACGTTTGCCGGCTACCGATTGTACGATAAAAGCGATTTCAGCGCCCGTCAGAACACAGAGTTCTCTCGCTTTCTTGAAAAGTCCGACTCGGCGTTTGGAAAAAGTCACTTGCCTTTGCTCAACTTTTCTATTTTCTTCATTGCAATCTTCCTTTTACCCTGCGTTTTCTTCTTCATCGCGGCATCACTTTCGTTCTTCATCGCCATCTTAGAGACAACCTGAGAAACACTGCTTTATTCAACGGATATTTATAGTAGTTAGTAAAGAGATCGAGAGAGAATTAGAGAGATTCTGAAAGACAAGGTGAGGTGATGGGTTATAGGGTTTCGGCAAGGGTTGACTGAAGAATGCATTTCAAATTAAATCCCTAACTAGTGCGGGTTTTCATTGGTATGCTTTATTATGTAAAAACACCGGATCATAGCAAGGATGCCATAATGGTGTCTATAATCCTTGAATAACCCTTAATTATGGATTTTAGAACAACTGAATATTGTGTGTGCTTTATTTTTTAATTATATATGAAAATTTATTTATGAACTTTAACATTATTTTGTTTGGGCAGTGCTTGAAGTACTTCACAGGCTCCTGCCAGGCCACACACATCCGGAGGGGAGCCTCTTTTTTTTTTCTTTTAATACACAGGTGGGGTCGGCTGCACGGTGAGAGGCCTGTAAGGCCCCTGTGAAATGAGCCCCTGGGGAATAATCCATTTTGTTTTTTATGGTTGAATATTGCTTACGTGCAAATCAGGCGAGATTCGATGAATTATATAAGCTTATGGCCAACAACATGCATGCATTCCAATGGCCGTGGGACCATCGTCGCCCAACACTTCAAATCTAGATATCCTAAATTTAGAAGTATTTTCATTTGAATAATGCTACTCAAACAGGATTTAGAAACAGGGTGGTGACAGGTGTTGCATGTGTGGGTACTCTTTTTTTTTTTTTTTTCAATATGTCAAATGATGTTGCGCTACGTGTTCCCTTGTTTTTAAACTCTTTCGTTAAGTCTGTTTGTATAGCATGATTTTTTTCATTTAGTTCTCTTCAAATCATAAATGCAGAGAAACGATTAATATTTTTTTAAAACTAATAAAGATTTATGACTTTCATTTATGAAAAAAAATTAAATGCATAAGAAATTTAAATTTAGTACCTGTTTGGAGAATATTAAAATATTTTAGTAGATTTTGATAAAATGTGATGAAATTTGTGGTTGAAAAAATTGTGGATCTCATGAAATGTATGGTTAAAATGAATTGTTGACTTTGACTTGTATTAAAACATTGATTTTAATTTCTACCAAACAGGGATTAAATGTTTTTATTTCAAAACGAAGTTAATATTTGAATGTGTTAATACTAAGTCTGCCTCACCATATGTAGTTGTTTCTAATCATCTTCCATTCATCATCTGAAAAATGGGAAGGAATAACATAGAATGAGCTAACGTCCAGTAAACAAAAATCATGTATATGATGTATGCTTATGATATACATAAGCATTACTTTAAATAAACAAATTTTCCAAATATGTATCACATTTTCTTTCATTTTTTTAAAACATCTGACATTAAGATTATGAGCTCACTTAGTGTATCATCTAGCCAACCATAATGCAATTGATCAATATTATTTGGAATATATTAAATCAATCGATAGTCTCGCAAAACGGTTAACTTTAAACATTCAATATTCAATATTGGTCGGATGGCAAGTATCCCACGTCCCATTACCTACTCAAACATTTCATGGCATTGACATATACCTCTTTAAAAACACATTCGAGATACATATATTTTTAAAATATTCGTTGTCACAAAATAATACATTTAAAATCTTTTTATTTCATGAAACACCATGCATACTATATGGATGCATTGACATGTATAAATATGTCAATGAGAAAAATTAATGACATAAAACACAAAAACTAAATATCATCTTCACCTAAAATCAACCTAGGTACCATATATAACGTATGCGTGAAGAAAATGGGATGTTTACTTACCTTGAGTTCTCAGCAATTCACTTATTAAATAGCAAGTGGAGATATTCCTAACTTTCCATGGTCAACATTCCAAAAGTCCTAAATCATTCACTACTTATTAAAAACTTCAACTTACTTATTTTTTATCCTTAAGTTTTTTTTAATTTACCAAAAGAATATTAATGTAACTAAGAGTTATGTATTCGATTTAGACGTTTAAAAACTTTTTAGGATTTCAAAAAAAATAAATAAATAAATAAAATTAAAAAAAATAATATATATATATATATATATATATATATATATGGCAACACTTAAAAGGCAACATTCATTCTTAAATGTTGTTAAAGGGGGTCTATTGCAACGTTTGAATGAGTGAATGTTGCAAAAAGTGACTTTTCGCAATGTTCATTGAACGTCTTTTTGCAACTTTTTTTATCGTTATGAAAAGTCTCACTTTTTACAACATTTTTTAAACATTGTTAAACGTTAACTTTTCACAACGTTTATTAAACGTTGCGAAAAGAGAATCCCGTTATTTAGCTCAATGAACGTTAGCCCTAATCTCGTCTCCGCCTTTCTTTTCTCACTCTTTCATTTAAATCCACAATTTTCTTCTACTACCACGAAGGCAGTCGCCGATGAGAGAGGCATCCACGTGTTGCAAGGAGTTAGGCGGTGAGGAGGAGATGGAAGGAGAACTGAGTGTTGCTCTCGACAGTGATTACGATTATGATGCTGCAAGGAATACCTCCGCGGAGGAGGCGATCGGGAAGGGGGCAGTTAAGGGTGAAACTTTCAATTACTCTGATTTCCTCTTCCCTAAATCCAAGTCAAAACCCGTAAGTACAACCCCATCTTTCTCTTCCACATCGACGTTGGCCGGGGAAATCGTGGGTGAAAGTACGAAATCGCTACTTGCTTATCTTCAAGTCGAAAACTTGATTGCTCTTTGTGGATGAAATTTATAGTCTTGCCCTCTCTATTTGGAGTTTCTAAATTTTGTGGGGTGGGGGTTGTTTCGTTAATCTAAGGCGTATGTTTGACGAAGCTTTTAAGCATAGAATAGACAACTTTTACCTACTTTCATGGGCAGACCCAGGGGGGTCCGGGGGGCACTTTTGAGATTCTTTTTTTTTTTTTTTTTTGTAATTATAAAATCACGTTTGGTATCGATTAAAATTTTAATTTTAATACAAATCAAAGTTAACAATTAACTTTAATAACATATTTCATGAAATCCATAACTATTTAATTTTTATCAAAATTTACTAAAAATATGATTTTAATCTCCACCAAACGAGGATAAAATCAAAATAAATTTGAATTTTGGAATATACTAATTTTAAAAATTCTCCGACGATCGTACGCTAATCGAATATACGAATTGCTTATATCATTTCGAAACTTATTTCAAGAACTATATTATGAACATATCGAATAATTCAAACATATATCGAAAATAGTTAAAAATACGTTAAACGTGAACCTTTAAAAAGACGTCTAACTCGCATTTAAAAAAATTAATTATTTCATTAATATTTATTATTTTTGCGATACAAATTTCTAAATATAATTTTCATCATTTAATTAGGAAATTTTCAAAAAATTTCGAAATTTTACATCTGAAAAAGTCATATCCCATGTAAATTTTCGGATGTAAAATTACATGAGGTATGATTTTTTCAGACGTAAATTTTCGTTGTAAAATTTCTCCCAACTTCTTTACAAGTTCGATTGTACCCCCCCAATGTTAAAGTTTTGCGTCCGTCCCTGCCTACTTTTAAACCATGCGTTCTTTAGGACCCACCGCTTATAATCGCTTGAAAGCTTAGCCAAACAAGCACTACATTTGGAGTTTTCTTTGTTCTTTTGAAATTTTGGTTTTGCAGTTACTGCTGTAGAAAGTGGGAGGAAGTCTCTGCAGTATTTGGGATTGGATGGAGAAAAAAGCTCTGTTGATTTTGATGTAAGTAAAAACTGGATTTTCCTGCTATAATTTTTGAGAAGATGAAGTCTTGGCTCCATTTCATTTATTTAAATTTTGTGATTCAAAATCGATTTTTCTAATGTAGTTGTTAGTATTTGGGGTTTTTTTTTTGATAATCTTTAATGTTCGAATTTAGGGATTGAAGGTGATCTGATTATGAGATAGACTATTCAATGCCAGGGATGACAGGATTTGAACTTCTCAAAAAGATTAAGGTTAGTGATTTTGGTATTTTTATTTCAAAAAGGTTACTGTTTTAACCCAAAGTGTGATAGTTAATCTATGGCAGTCCAAGTAAGAATGAACCAATTTTGTATCTTGTGATTGGTTCTACATGAAAGATATGATACCATGAAGCACTAATGATGCAACTTTGGATTAGGAAAAAGATTTTGAACTCGAGTTACAAATATGGAAAATGGAATGCGGTGAAGTTTTGGTGATTGATTGTGGTGTGATATTTGCCATGGTGGCAGCTTCCTTTTTGCTCTTGTCGAGGTGCATCCTTCTTCACTTAAATTTATAAATCAAATCTTGAAATCTCATTAACTAATTCAGTTTTTTTTTTTTTAATCTCGTTGTGCTGACAGTCAACTTGAGCTTTCATTGCTGTCTCAAGGTATGCCAGTGCAACTCCTATGCCACATTCTGTTCTTAGCCGAGGAGTTGGTTGGCAGGTAAGGGACTTATTAGCCATTACATATCCAAAAATTAATTAAAACTGTATTTAGATTCACCAGGTTTAATTTAGTCTTGTTTTTCTTCTCCTAGGGTGTTGGTATATTGTTCTGTGGAATATTTGGAACTGGAATTGGATCTTCAGTGGCTGTGTAAGATCATTTTCTAACTGGTTTGTGAGAATGCTCATAGTATTGGGCACAATCAAAAAAGACTTCACTCACTACTAGGAACTAAGGACTTATTTATTAGTAGATGATCTGATTCTCTCTGTAAACAGAGAAAATGCTGGTTTGCTGGCGCTAACACATGTTGGAAGCCGGAGAGTAGTGCAAATCTCAGCCGGTTTCATGATATTTTTCTCGATACTAGGTAATTAAAATAATTACATGAAGTTTTATGTGATACATAATAACTATGTAGTTTCTTCTGTAGAATCATTGCAGATTTGGTTTGTTTAATACTTAACTTTGTACTTTCAGGCAAATTTGGAGGTGTCTTTGCTTCAATTCCATCCCCAATTGTTGCAGCTATGTATTGCCTGTTATTTGCGTATGTCGGTATGTAAAATCACATTATGTTGCAGCCTTCTACAATAATGAGCCAGTCCTAATAGGAGGTTATTGTCCTGGAAGGACCAAGTGGAGCGTCCACCCCCCATTCCCCATCTGTTACTCTGTTTCCTCCCCACCTAGTGCCTCCCCCCCCCCCCCCACAAAAACACACATTCCTCCGGCCCTCCCACATACTCTTCATTGAGCAAGTAGCACCTGGGGTCCTCAGTTACTACTTGTGACCTCTCGAGGTGCTCATAGGGTCCTGAGGAATAGGGCAGTGAAGGCCTTTTCAATATGGATAGAATTTACATTTAGAGCTTGTTTGGCTTGAAAAGGTTTCCTTTCAAATACAATAGTTGATATATATATATGTACATGTACAGGTGTTGGAGGTCTCAGTTTCATCCAGTTCTGCAACTTGAACAGCTTTAGGACAAAGTTCATTTTAGCTTTCTCAACCTTCATGGGCTTCTCTATACCACAATATTTCAATGAGTGCACCGCTGTGAACGGCTTCTGTCCTTTCCACACCGGCGCAAGATGGGTAAGCAGTAGTGCCAAAAACTTAAACTCGTGATCTTTGTCCTTTCTGGTACCATATCAAAACAAGTTCGTTTTAACTCGCTATTCTAACACTTTTTTAATCGTTCTTTCAGTTCAATGATATGATAAACGTCCCTTTCTCATCGGAGACATTCGTTGCCGGAGTTTTGGCACTGTTTTTGGATGTCACAATGACTCCAAAAGACAACACAACCAGGAAGGACAGGGGCATGCTTTGGTGGGATGATGGATGAAACAATTGTATTGTTTATCTTACTCCTTTTTAGATAAGTTGTGTTGTATCACATTCGAATTTTGTATTGATTCAAAAATTTATAATGAAATTATCAATTTTTATGTAATTTCAAAATGTGTTCACAAAATGTTATTTTTAATTTTGTGGGTCAATTACTCAATTACCATAGTTGAAAAAAATAATAATAATAATTAAAGTCCAACATTTAAAAACGCTGCAAAATAGTCTATCGCAACGTTAAAAAAATGCTACAAATGGGTCTACCGCAACGTGTGTGTGTGCGCGTGTATATATATATATATATATATATTAAGTCTCCCTATAAATCATGTGCAAATTAATAAATTATCTTCATTTCTTTTCATTTGATATCCTTTAGTTTTTATTCCTATTTTAATATTTTTGTAAAAAAAAAATTGTTCTGACTAAATAATTAGGAGTAAAATATACTATTCCACCTTTATTATTCATGTCTAATTCTATACTTCCTAATAATCCTTATTCTATATCTGTAAATCTATTATCATATAAACATATTAGTATTTTTATGTTTCATCACTTAGGTTCCCACGTGGTCTAGCTGACCCACTCTTGCCGAATCATCATCTTTGAATAATAGGCCCTGGGTAAATTCCGAGGCCCTAGGGTAAAAATCCGAGGCCTGTTACTCAATTCGGGGTGGACACTCCGAGGCCCTAGATAATTTTCGAGGCCCACTGCTAATCCGAGGTGGCATGCCTTTGAGGCCCAGCAGATCCGAGTCTCCACCCCTGCTAGTGACGGTCTACGTGCAAAGATTTGTTCATGATGAAGATCTTTATTTGAATTACTAATGTGACATTTGTAAAAAGTGTATTTGTGTCTCGTCTTGTCAATATGAGAATATTAAATGCTTTGAAAAGTTAGGAAGGTCAACTTGATGGTTAGGACTTGATGTTTTGATCGAAGAGATGAGGCCACGTGTAAATTGATCCAAGGGTCACCATTCCTTTTGTAATACTATAAATACACCCACCATATAACATTTGAAGACTAATGAAATTCTAAATACTCAAAGCAGCATTTCTTATTCTCTTATCAGTTTATTACAACTACAAATCTTGCTTTCATCGATTGATCATTATACAATCTTGTATCCCGTAAACCCTGCCGGAGTCCGAATGGAAACGTCTCGTGTCGTTGAACTTCTCCCACGTCCAATCTTTGGAGCGATCTCGACCATAGATCTGCCTTAACGTGCTGGATATGACTTATGCATGCACGAGTGGACCCGACATCTGTTGAGTTCGTTTTCTGAGATCAACAAGTACTTTAGCTCTTAAATTTTCTTTTTGAAGTCCTTTTACTCCTATTATTATTAATCTTAGGTGAGTCAGTTGAAGGTTTTTATTAACAATTTCATTATAGAATACTTTTTTTATTAAATGTAAGGATACAAATTGATCTTCATGTGTACAAAAAACATATATTTCTCCATAATTCTGATATATTAAAGATTTGCTAAATATATTCTCTTTTTTATATATATTTAAAGTTTTTACTAAGGCCCCGTTCGGGAGGGATTAAAAGTCAATTAAAATTGAAAATATAGCCGTTATTGGGTCCTACTCGTCTAATAAAAGTCAACAATAACGGCTATATTTTCAATTTTAATCCGATTTTAATCCCTCCCATACAAGGCCTAATTTTAATTTATTTTGTCTAAACGTCTCTATCTGTTCTTCTATATTTATTAGGGATTTTAATTTTGTTTCAAATTTCGTTTTTCTACTTATCGTTCATAGTAAAGGATTACCAACTATTCTACAACTACTAGCTATAATTTGTTTTCCTTTATCCATTACGTATAAATCCACTTAGTCTTTTTAAATCTACTAAGCTCTTTAATTTTACTTAAATCTAATTTTTTTAACTTATTTATTATATTATCTAAATCTTGTCTAGTATCTTTTGACTTTTCCTCTTCTAGTATTCTAACTCTATTTTCCAAATTAGAACTAATATCTGCTTCTTCTATATGATTAAATTTTCTTTTTAATATTTCAGTGTTTTGATTTTTAATATATTCTAAATTACTTTCCAAAGTCTTTATATTTTTATTTAGATTTTCTAATAAGGTTTCTACCTTTTTATTTGAATGATTCTTTTCTAAGTTTTCTCCTAAATTTATAAGTAAATCTACAATACTGTTTAACTGTTTATCTTCAATATGTAAAAGATGTCTAAAATTTTATCAAAATTACAAATTAAGGAAGTTGTATCTAAAATATCTTTTCTTTTAAAATTTCCTAGAATTTTTAAATTTAAGTAATCTATTCTTTTTATAAACTAATTACTTCGGACTGAAATTAGCTCTAATAACAATATTGTCTATACTTTCTATCTATTATTTTCTCTTATCAAACTTATAGCTTTTTGTCTTCTCTTACAATCTTTAGGATCTTTTATCAAGAAATTACGACACTGAGCGATAGAAATTTCAGTGATTTACTTCTTGATCTGTAAAGATGAGTTACCTCTATTTCTATCTAATGCTGATAATATGTGGCTTCCTATAACAACTAATCTACATATTTCTCGATTTTCTAGATAGATTTTAATCGATTATTTAACACTTTCTAGAGAACAATAAAGCAATTTATAATCGTTTAATGGCATAAAATGTAATGCATAAAATTGGACTGAAATTAAAGAAAACAATATATTTGTAATGGCCTTAGAGTATTTTACCGTTCAGCAAATTAATTTTTTTTTTTCAAATACTTTTTTTTTTTAACTTTCTCTCAGTTTTTTTTCTTAACCTTCTAAAAAGGCTTAAGACTATAACCAAAAAAAAAATTCATCATGTTTAAAAGGTTTGAACAAACTTACTTAATAAGTAGAATAACCAGCTTAAATCAGGAGATTACTTTATCTTTTTGGTCATGAAATTCAAAATAAAGAGGTTAAGAGCGTTAGGATTATTTGAAAAATATAATCTAATGCTTTTGAATAAATTAATTACTTACTTGGTATTTCCCCTTTTAGGCCTTACCCAAAAATTAAATAAAGTAAACGAAAATTGTTAACAAGAGAAAGTATGAAAAGAACTTACTTTTGAAATCTTTCAAACTTACAAGAGCTGAATTTACAAAGATATCTTTGAATTTTTTAGTGCAAAGATGTCTTTGAATTTTTGAGTGCAAGTGTTATAGTGTGCTAAACTGTTATTTTTTCTCAGTGGTCTTTTTTTGTGAGTGATATCGGTACTTATAGAAGTTGGTACATCACATCTTTTCAACTTTACAAAAAAAATACTGTTATCACTTTACAAGTGTATGGTATGTAATCAAAGCATTAAATTTTTCTTTACACCTGTGAGATTCCTTTTGAAAATTTTGTCTTCTGGCTCTGTCTTTTTTACTTCTTTGTCATGATAATTGTCCTTCATCTGGCTTTTGTTTTTCTTAACATTTTTTTACTTTAAATGCATATATGTCCATCATCTCTACATAGGCTTCTTCTAGGTCTTCATCAATTTCATTAGTTTGGCCGTTTGAAATGTATTCTTCTTTTTGTGTCTTATTGACTTTCTGCTGATTCATCATTTATTTTTTGAAAAGACATCAGATATAGCTGCGTTTGTTCAATATTAGGCGCTGGAATTTTTTCCATTTTAACCCTTAAAGCGAGACGCTCTTGACAGAAAATAACTCAATTGTTCCACTGAGCTACAAGTCTGGAATTATTATTTTGAGCTTCCATTATTGCAAACATCAAAGAGCTAGGCCTATTATAATAGATCCAGGTTTATAACTATCAAAGAAATCTTGCCGATACATATATGCAAAAAGAATATGTTTGCTAATTACATTCAGCGAGATTAACTGTGAACAGACGAATGGTTGCAAACGTAAGGCAAAAAAATTGGCGTGTTACCAAATTAATTTTGATACACGTGATAGATGATTATGCTTTAAAAAATTATTACACTATCTAAATTTTGAAAAATTAAACTTTCGTACTGATAACGTGTTGTAAAAAGAGAGAATAAGAGAAGTCAATAGACTTGTGTGTATTATAATGAGAACCAACACCCTATATTTATAGGGATGGAATATGGATACATATGGTAATAATATTTAGGGTTATAGGAGTACAATTATCATTTACCAATAATTTACTATTTACAACAAAAAAAATATCATTTGAGGACATCCATTTATGTTCATTATAGACTAAAAATCCCCCATTTTGTATTAATTAGCGTACTCAATTACCAAATTAGTGTCAAATTATCAATCCAATCATAATATTTACTGAAAAATGAATGCTTCCTATAACATATCTAGGTTCGTTAGGAAAAAGACAATTCATGAAATCATGAACATAAAATAAAATAAAATAAATACCTAACGCATATATAAATAAATTTAGGGTTGTGCTACTTGAACATTATGGCATCCATAATGGATGACATAATGTACAAGTGGCAGTACATTATTGGAGGGTGTGCTGGCCCACCGGCACACCCTCCAATAGGATAATTCTACTTGTACATTATGGCATCCATAATGGATGCCATAATGTACAAGTAGAATTATCCATAAATTTATGAGATAAGTCAATCGTTCAGGGAGTCCGATAGATCTCACCGCAAAGCATGATTAGTGACAGTGATTGTAAATTATTAAATCAACAGAACATGTAATTAGGTGACATCATATCTGTGCAGAAATCACTAAAAATGCATATTTAAAAATTCTCAACCCCAAAATTAAATTTCGATTTTAGTACTTGGTGCGTATCTCAACTTTTTGCTTTGGAAATGCCTCTTCTACATCATGGTTTCTTCAACAAACTCTGTAGTATCTTCTTCACTCTGAATTCATTGTCTACTCTCCCAAATATATACGATCCGGTAATCATAAGTCACGAACCCACTATAGTATCTCAAGTGGCCTAACACAACAAGGGCTCAATTATTATGCCTTCACAAATCTACTCTTCATAGCTTTTCACCCTAAAATACCATGTCACTCTCAACAAACTCTACAAGTTCCAATCTTCTATCTAGGGATGTCAACGAACCGAAACTTGAAATTCGGGCTCAGCTTGAATAAAATGGTTCGGGTTTTTTTGCCCGATCGGACCCGAACTTTTGCTCGACCAAAAAATCTAGGCTCGATCTGAGCTTTCGACTCGGGCCTTATCAAGTCGAGCTGGTTTGTGCTTTTTTATTTAATGAAAAGAGGCAACTTCATGTCTCTGCGCAGGTAGTAGTAGTTGCTGCCTGCATACAAGTTTATATTTTTTTTCTTTTTCTTTTTTTATAAATTTTCTCACGGGCTAGCCCGCATGCTCGTCAAGCCACACGCGCTGGCTCGGGTTTGGGCCGACACTCGAAAATGGGGCTTGGCCCAAGCCCTGGCTCGATAGAATTGAGTCGCGATTTAGGTCGACTCGGGCTTTTTCCAGGCCGAACGAGACATCTGAACTGGCGATGCAAATTGACATCTCTAAATGTAACTCTTATATTTACATTGAGAAGTCTTCGTTAGTTTTTGAATCTCCTCAATGACCTCAGCTATTTGTTAGACAATCTTTTGACCAAGGAAACTTTTCTTTCTACCTCAAGGTATATTTGAAAGCTATTAAGAGTGTGTTTGTCTCCCATTATTGGGAGAAAAATAGAGTAATGAATAGTATTTTTTGGAGAATGTGTGGTTGAAAAGTGAAATAACTTTATTGATTTGTGTGTAAAATATTTTAATATGTGAATGTGTGGTGGAGAATCTTACTGTACCAAATAATTTTTTGAAATAATGTTAGGCAAACAGAGGCTAATATTGTAGTCAACACGACCCAACCTAATCACTTCAAAAGTCAGAATTAAAATATTGATACATGCCTTCAGAAGCTTGAATCGTTCTTCCATATTGTTCATCCATTAATGGTTGAAATGTCATACTAAACTTCAACTCCATGTCCTTTTCCTCATGTATTTTCCAAAAAATGAAAGGTGAAATTAGGATTATAATTAGACACGATGAATAATGAGGCTTCACGAAATCTTACTTTTATACAATTACTAGTGTGAGCACGTGCAATGCACGTGTTGTATAGTTTAACTGGGTATTTAATAGTGTGGAGTGATTTGAATACATTTTTTTAAAAATATAAGTAAGGTATTGTTTGTATAATTATATGAATTGAATTTTTGATCCGCTAATCTTTTTTATACACTCCTCAGGAAAACAAAACAAAACACCTGACAAATGAAGGAAAGTTGGTAGCCAGATTTGAAGAGGAAAGAAAAGCCAAGAATTGAACTGTATCAAAAATGGCATGACTTGTTTATAAAACAAAATACTACAAGTGAAATAAGTTTGAGCATATCTAATGCCTTAAATGTAATTTAGAAGAATACGGTAGCAATTAGAAAATATTCTACTATTTTTATTCGCTCTCTGTCTCTTACGCGACTAAAAATTCAGCTATCTCCAGTTCTACAAGTTTTGTTTCAACTGGATAGTACTTGTAGTGAAGTTCTCCAACATTGTTGCCTGATAGTTTTGTCCATTCATTTGGTCGAATGTTATGAACTGCAAAAATGGAAGAAAAAAATCAGGAATTTGGAAACTAAATGTAATAATGAGAAGTGAGAATTGTCAACGTTGTCAAAGTACAGCAGAAGTATAGATTTTGTAGTAGGGATTGAAGTTTTTTTGACGTGTTATTTTTGTGATTTGATTGTACGCATAATTTATTTTTTGCGTAAATATGTTCCCAAAAGCGCGGTAAAAAAAATTGCCTTAAGTAATTGGAGATAAATACAAAATCTTGAAATAAATGATTGAAAAAAAAAAGAACTTGTATATATTTAAAGGAAAAGTGGTATGTTAATTAATTTTCGAGTCTATTTTTTATGTAATAAATTGTGCTATAAGAATCAATGCTTATATTGCGATTAAAATTTTGATACGAAACTAAGGCAATAACATATTCTTTTGAGCAGTTCCCTTTGTTTAATAGCTAATCATTTAGGGCTAATATAAATGAATGCGGGAGGAGGTTTTTGTGTCGTGGAAAAAACAAAACACGGAGAGGTGTGAATATTTTTTGTACATTTTTTCATCTCAATTTTACTAAAATATTATCTTAGTTAGCAAAAAATGAGTAGCAATAGGAGTACCTTTCACATGAAGGTAAGAGACTATAAATATATGTGTTTCTATAAGTATATTGATGGTTTTGTTTGTTCATTATTCTTTGTCGAGTTTGAGATTAGGTTTAATCCATAACATGTGTCTTTGAATTAATAGCATCAGGACGATTAGGTAGAAAAGTATATGATACATAATTTATGAAATTGCAACCACCAATTATCATATAAACCAAACACAAAACAGGAATTATGAAACTTCATTACACAAGTCAAGTACACATACAAGATCTTTATTGAAGTTTTGTGCTTACAAATCGAAGCCCAGGCAACTTTGTCTTTTTATACTTTTTCTAATGTTTTATTTGTAGAGTCCTAGTTATTTGTACATATAATTACTGCTTTTATTAAATTTAATGTCTAGTGATGAAGATAAAAGAAATGCAAAGGATGAATCACATATAAAAGCTCAAGAATGTCAACATGGGAATGTTGTCGTTATTCAAATATGGAGATAATGATGCACACTTGAAGTCAAAAGATGAGAAGATTAAATATGAATACTAAAATGTAATTTGTACACTGATAACAAAAGCTGACAATTGGAGTCTAAAGTTTATGGCAAAGCATTAAGGTACATTCCTACACAATGGATTAAGCTACTCTATTAAATAAAATGCCAAATCAGAGATGTTATGGTTAAAAAGAATTGGCAACACTACCTATGATTTTTAGCCTGCAAAATATCCTAAATTTAATATCATCTTTGTCATGCAGGAGGATTAAACAGATAAAAAAACTATTATTCTTCCATTCGGGATGGACTCCATCCATGGATGGAAAAATGCCTCCATCGGATGGAGGCATTTTTTAAACCTCCATCCAAGGATGGAAGCATGGAGAAATTCCTCCATCCAAGCTTGGATGGAGGAATTTCTCCTAGCCTCCATTCTTGGATGGAAACATGGAGAAATTCCTCCATCCAAGCTTGGATGGAGGCTAAGAGAAATTCCTCCATCCTGGGAGAAATGGAGGAAAATCAGAGATATTATGGTTAAAAAGAATTGGTAACACTACATATGATTTTTAGCCTGCAAAATATCCTAAATTTAATATCATCTTTGTCATGCAAGAAGGATTAAACAGATAAAAAAACTATTATGCTTCCATTCAGGATGGACTCCATCCAAGGATGGAAAATGCCTCTATCCAAGCTAGGATGGAGGCATTTTTTCTAGCCTCCATCCAAGGATGGAAGCATGGAGAAATTCCTTGGATGGAGACATATGAATTTCTTCTTCGAGGCAAGGAGAAATGCCTCCATCCTGGGAGAAATGGAGGACAAACTGAATGCGGGAAAAGGACTCCATGTGGGCTAGATTTTCATAATTATAGGCATATTTTTCATGCAAGAAAATTCATCTGTCCAAGAAAATATACCATAAATTTCTTGAGCAAAGCATAGGCAGACATTCCAGGCATACAATAATTTGTGATAATAAAATTTACTTCCACTTCCTGCATGTTAACAATTGTTTTTGAAATTTTGAGACAAAAAAATCAAGGAAGTATGATCAGTGGGGTAGGAGGATAAAAATATAAAACCAAATTTACCTGATGAAGATTGGGAGAAATTTTTGGTTGATGATTGTGTCCACTTATCTCCATTGTGTAATTTATGAAGAGCCGATTTTTAGCTTTGCAAAATATCCTAAATTTAATATCATCTTTGTCATGCGAAGGATTAAGCAGAGATAAAAAAACTATTATGCGTCCATTCAGGATGGACTCCATCCAAGGATGGAAAATGCCTCCATCCAAGTTAGGATGGAGGCATTTCTTCTAGCCTCCATCCAAGGATGGAAGCATGGAGAAATTCCTCCATCCAAGCTAGGATGGAGGCATTTCTTCTAGCCTCCATCCAAGGATGGAGGTTGGAAAAAATTCCTCCATCCAAGCTAACCTCCATCCTTGGATGGAGACATATGAATTTCTTCTTCGAGCGGAGAAATGCCTCCGTCACAGGAGAAATGGAGGACAAGGCCGAATGCGGGAAAAGGACTCCATGTGGGCTAGATTTTTAGAATTATAGGCATATTTTTCATGCAAGAAAATTCATCTGTCCAAGAAAATATACCTTAAATTTCTTGAGCAAAGCATAGGCAGACATTCCAGGCATACAATAATCTGTGAACAAAATTTACTTCCACTTCCTGCATGTTAACAATTGTTTTTGAAATTTTGAGACAAAAAAACCAAGGAAGTATGATCAGTGGGGTAGGAGGATAAAAATATAAAACCAAATTTACCTGATGAAGATTGGGAGAAATTTTTGGTTGATGATTGTGTCCACTTATCTCCATTGTGTAATTTGTACAGCTTCTGATTTTTAGCCTGCAAAATATCCTAAATTTAATATCATCTTTGTCATGCAAGAAGGATTAAATAGATAAAAAAACTATTATACTTCCATTCAGGATGGACTCCATCCAAGGATGGAAAATGCCTCCATCCAAGCTAGGATGGAGGTTAGACCTCCATCCAAGGATGGAAGCATGGAGAAATTCCTCCATCCAAGCTTGGATGGAGGAATTTGTCCTAGCCTCCATCCTTGGATGTGAGACATGGAGAAATGCCTCCATCCAAGCTTGGATGGAGGAATTTCTCTGAACCTCCATCCTTGGATGGAGACATATGAATTTCTTCTTCGAGGCAAGGAGAAATGCCTCCATCCTGGGAGAAATGGAGGACAAGACGAATGCGGGAAAAGGACTCCATGTGGGCTAGATTTTCAGAATTATAAGCGTATATTTTTCATGCAAGAAAATTCATCTTGTCAAGAAAATATACCTTAAATTTCTTGAGCAAAGCATAGGCGGACATTCCGGGCGTACAATAATACGTGATAACAAAATTTACTTCCACTTCTGCATGTTAACAATTGTTTTTGGAATTTTGAGACAAAAAAACCAAGGAAGTATGATCGGGTGGGCAAGGTAGGAGGATAAAAATATAAAACCAAATTTACCTGATGAAGATTGGGAGAAATTTTTGGTTGATGATTGTGTCCACTTATCTCCATTGTGTAATTTGTACAGCTTCTGATTTTTAGCCTGCAAAATATCCTAAATTTAATATCATCTTTGTCCTTGAATAAGGATTTAACAGATAATATAACTATTATACTTCCATTCAGGATGGACTCCATCCAAGGATGGAAAATGCCTCCATCCAAGCTAGGATGGAGGCATTTCTTCTAGCCTCCATCCAAGGATGGAGGCTAGCTTGGATGGAGGAATTTGTCCTAGCCTCCATCCTTGGATGGAGACATGGAGAAATGCCTCCATCCAAGCTTGGATGGAGGAATTTCTCCTAACCTCCATCCTTGGATGGAGACATGTGAATTTCTTCTTGAGGCAAGGAGAAATGCCTCCATCTGGGAGAAATGGAGGACAAAGCCGAATGCGGAAAAGGACTCCATGTGGGCTAGATTTTAGAATTATAGGCATATTTTTCATGCAAGAAAATTCATCTTGTCCAAGAAAATATACCTTAATTTTCTTGAGCAAAGCATAGCGAGACATTCTAGAGCATACAATAATGCTGTGATAACAAAATTTACTTCCACTTCTGCATGTTAACAATTGTTTTTTGGAATTTTGAGACAAAAAAACCAAGGAAATATGATCGGTGGGGTAGGAGGATAAAAATATAAAACCAAATTTACGATGAAGATTGGGAGAAATAGAAGTTTGATTAGGGGTTAATTCGGTTATTTTATGCAAACTCGAAACTCCAGGACCTTTGCGGAATTTTGATTATGCTTATGTTTGTACTTTCATGCAAGCTTCCAGCGCAATACTTCTTCTGGAGATAAGAAAGCAACTTGCTTCTTGTTATTAAATGTGATTACGGCTTGCTTTTAGTTTTTTAGCAAGGTAAAACAAAAGATCTTTGACGGCTATTTGGAAAATCGAGAAACATAGAAGCCGATGCTCTAGATGGGTGAATGGATAATGTAGTTAATCGGCTATCCGGTGAGTTCATTCAATAAAATGCTATACTTTGCTACCACAAATCGCTATAAATAAGCAAATCAAATGTTTAGCACTTCCATTAAACAATTTACCAATATAAATCATACTTCTATGCAACTTCATAATTTGGTTACTAACGGTAGCTCGCAACATCACGAGGGTAAATGAATTTGCGAAATTAACGCATTCATCGATTTTTAAGGAACAATTTACGGCTAAACATTTTCTTAACTACGGTTCTTTTTAATGTTTCAACATCTATATACGGGAGAGTCACCAATGTTACATTGAATGGTGTACATCAAATGAAACGAGAAAAAAGGACCAACTTCTCAAACTACCCATAGTCTTTTGGGCGTCTTTGGCGATAATGTGCTTGATATAGTAACACCACCATTATACATGCTGGCTTGTATCTCCTTAGGCACTACGGTAAAGAATTACTCTGGTATGGGCGAGTTAATTCAATTACATTGCCTATTTTTAGCTTGCGAGGTGGGATCATAGACTTGTTCATGGTTCAATCGAGGCCTTAGCTTCTCCTTAAGAGGAGAAGAGTTTCTTTGGGAACTCTTAAGCGATATCTGCAAATCAAACAACGGATAATGTCGTCATGTTTGGTACCATAAAATTACACACTTATGCACTACGGCAAAAAAAACCCCATAACAGCACGGAACAGGATAAAACCATCCAAAAAGAACAATAAGATATAAGATTAGCACCCACATCAGCATGACAAATCCAATGAAGCTACTCTGTTAAAAGAGAAGGTTTTACCTCCGAAGAGAACAAATTCCTGGAACTTTGGAAGTTTTTTCTTATTTTTGACAAGTAACCAAGTCCCGATTTCAAAAGTTGAGATGAAGTATTACGACAAGGTAAGACTAAGAAATAATAGCGAGAATTGAACTTCAACGTAGCGAAAATGCCATAATAAATTCTAGTCTTTGGAAAAATGTTGACACACAAAAATATGTAAGCGATAATAGATCACAGAAAAATTGAAAGAAAATAGACCAACCTTTATATTTGCTCTCACGAACAAAACTCTCTCCTTCCCAAAAATCCTCCTTCGCCTATGATTGTCTGCGCACTTAAAAATTTAATTCACTACCTCAATCTATATATGAGTTCAATCATACATTCTACATTTCACCGAAAGTAAACATGACGCTAAAACAAACAAAGTTTTAATCTTTGACTCGTTGTAATCACAAATTCAAAAACTATACAATTACAAACAAAAAAGTCGGAAACCTTGAAAGTCCTTCAAAGCTTCTTTAAACTTGCCAATCTCAAATTAGCACCTCGTCTATAATAACTACGTACAAATTAGCAAATCTAAACACATCAATAAATTTCTCAAGAAACCAGAAAACAAAAGGAATCAAATGTCACATCATTCAAGCAAAAAAATAATGTGAAA
>JAVHZT010000189.1:47500-100000 GCA_035079005.1 Fraxinus americana | reverse complement strand
TGTGGTTGTCCAGGAAAGCTACCGGTTGCATTTACGTGTTCAATGGATTCTTCTTGAAGTGTTGGGCATATATCAGTTGGATGGCCTACCAATGAACAAATCCCACATGCATTCGCTGTTTGCACATTACCTGCAACCATTCGACAAATAAGAGTAGTTAGACTCGCAAGTTGTTGTTCAATGGATGAGACATTTACCTCATTAACATATTTCGATGGCATGTCGAGTCTAGTGCCGAATTGTTGAGAATTGGCCGCCATAGTTGCAATCAAGTTTCTCAAACTATCAAGGAAACTCAAAAAAAAAAAAAAAGTATGACAAACAAGTTAAAAAAAAAAAAAACAAAACTAGAATAAGAAAAACAAATAAAATTCTATGCTAAAATTCCTAAAAACAATAAATTGCTTAAAAACCTAGAAAATTATGATTTTTTTTTTCAAAAATAAATAAAATAACTAAAGAAACACAAAAATAAATTAGCACCACTCCCCGGCAACGGCTCCAAAATTTGGTGTGCTGTCGCAAGCACCCAAAAATAGTCCTTAAACCTCTAAAACTAATGTAGTAGTGGAAGTAAGGGTCCATCCCACGAAGAGTGTGTAATTCAATATTTTATGCTTCATACAATGATTGGGGGGTTTTTGTATGCAACAATTGTAAAGAACATAATCAATAACAATGAAAATTAAATTAACGAAATCAATCAAATGACTAACCTTGGTCTAAGTCCACATCCACCATCGGAAATCCACAATTGATCATAGATATAAGGATAATTCAATTCATATTTCGAATATTCATCGTTGGAATTGATTCCTATTTCTCCTTAATTTTAGTTAATTAGAAACCAGCGTTCTAATTAACCCTAATTATTAAATAACCCCAGACCAGCGCTCAAGATTCAATTTAATAACAGCTTTACACAATAGAGAAATCGATGAACTAGATAACACAAACACCAGCGGTTGCATTCAATCTATTTAAACATTCTTCTTAAGATTCAATAACCTCTATCGCAGAAAATAATCAAATCCTAGTGCTTCACAAGTTAAAGGGATCAAACAATTACGGATTTGATGTTTAACTTAGCGGTAGATTGTTACAATCAATAAACTAGCGGGCCCTCTAGCAATTAAACGCAACAAATCATAGAAATAAATGCAGAAGAATATTCAATACTCAAAATATAAATCAAACAATAAGAAAAACTATTTAGATCTCACAATATGTGGTTCCGAGGCTTCAATTTCCTTCGACCAAGCGTAGAAGTTTAGTTACACATGACAGATCAAAGAAAAATAGAGAGAAAATAGGTTGGAGGCGTTCTGGTCCGTTCTAGGGTTTTAAAAGATGTATTTATAGTTGTTTCCATAGGTGGTTGACTTAAATTAGGAAACCAGAATTTTCGTATCGGAAATGAACCATGCGGCCGCATGGTTTAGAGGCTTGCGGCCGCAAGGAACAAATGAACTCAGCCTTCAAACTCTCGGTAATGGTCTATGCGGCCGCATGGTATTAAAGGCTTGCGGCCGCATGGTTTTACGAAATTTCCTCCGAACAGCTTTCAGTGTTTTGGTCGTATCTTCTTTTCCTGATATCCGATTGAGGCGATTCAAGATGCGTTGGAAAGATAACTCAAAGGGCTACAACTTTTATTCAGATATGATCTTCCAATTCGATCGTCTTTCATGTCGAAAATGGGTCTCAATATGAGGCTGAAAATCGGTGTATAACTTTTCGATTGGAAATTGATGTGTGATCATACTTTGACAATGTTTCATCCATTTGACGTCTTCTTTCAAGCAATTGACTCTCAAATCTTCATTGTTTGGTTTGACACAACTTTTGTGTATTTGCACGCTAGTCCTTGAACTTTCATTTCCTTTCACTTTGGTCCATTTTCACATATTTCTTCCAAATTACGCTATATCCATCAACTTGCCACCTAAACCAAAATATGAGAATGCTAAGTACATTTAGGCATAAAATAGTCATATGAGCGCATTAAATAAAGATGCAAAATGTGTATTTTATATTCCTATCAAGCTTTTATTGAAAATCCCAATAGATTGTGAGATTTATTTATTCATGATGCTAATATCACGATGCACAAAATTTTATTACAAATTTTAGTATTTGGGAATTTATCACCGTGTTGCTTCTTTTCCATATTTTAGCTTCCTCCGTTATTTCTTTTTCTTTTTTCAGAATATGGATCCAATTCTAGAAGAAGGCGATATTGCAATTCCTCTAAAGAGCCTAACACTTTGATGGGATCCATGAAAATTAGTATGCGAAAAAAATATGATAAGTAATGGAGCAATGTTGAAAAGTTTAATAAGCTGTTGATCATTGCAGCAACTCTTGACCCAAGATGCAAGTTGGAACTTCTTAAAGTTGAGTTTGAATTTATTTACGATGTAGAAATTGCAAAAATGTTGTTAAAAAGAGTTGAATAGACACTCCACAGGTTGTATGCATGCTATGTAGAAATGGTGACTCCAATCACTCCACCATCAGCTTCATCAAAAGAGACTACTAAAGTCTCTGTCCATCACAATTTCGGTCTTTCTAAATAGATTCCTTCTATTTTTAAATCTAGACTTATGCAAAACATGCAATCTGAGAAAAATGATTTGGTTGATTATTTGTAGATCGTTGTGAAGAATTGACCGATCCCAATTTTAACATATTACTTTGGTTGAAATTGAATGCGCACAAGTACAAAATAGTCTCCAAAATTGCCATAGATGTGTTAGTAATTGAAATATCCACGGTCGCTTCAGAGTTGACATTTTTCACGAGTGGTCGGATTCCTGACTCCTTTAGTTGTTCATTGGGTGTAAAAATCGTTGAGGCCTTAATATACACGAAGTATTGGTTGCATAACATCAATGAACATATAGTATTTCATTAATATTTGGATGAAGTAGAGACATTGGATGACTCGGAGAAAGCTGTAGAAGGTGGCATTTATTTTCTATTATCAATTTTGATATTTTTATGCATACTGTTTCTTAGTTGCTTGTTATTATCATTAATAAGAACTAATATATATTTTCATATTGTACGGAAGCCGAATCATATGTTACAATAGGGGATATTGATCCAATTTTTATCAAGTGAGAGATTAGAACTCTTGTACTTAATCTGATATTGTTGCTTGTAAAAGTTTGAGTGGAGTGTCTGTTGCTAGATTCTAACTTGATACTTTTTTTTTTTTTTTTTTGAGTGAGAGATTAGAACTCTTGTACTTAATCTGATATATCGAATTTCAGACAAATGTGAATGTAATTTAATATTTAATATTATTAGTTCTCGTTTAAACTTATATGTTAACTTGTTTTAAATATATTATTATAACATCGATAGGTAACCCATTGATTAAAACGGAATCGAACCGCAAATAATGGTTTGGTTTGGAAAAATTCCAAACTGCGTTTAATGATTTGAGTTGAAAATATAACACAAATCGTCCAAATTGAATCTTGTTCACCCCTACAGCTTTGTACATGAAATGTCCAATGATAAAAATTATGTCACATAAATAAACCTAATAATGCAGTAAAAGTTAGTCAACTTCGGCCTAGATTGAATTGGTCGATCTGATCCTAATTTAATCACGTCCCTATTGCCACTGGGGCAGAGATCAGGCATTGCAAATTACATGTTTCTTACATATTGTGGAAAAGAATGGCAGGGCAATTCTCCTTTAGCAAAGAAGAAATATGCATTTGCATGTCCACTTTGCCAGTAGAGAACAACCCTGTTACTCCTTTGCCCGCACATTTTCCATTTCCTCAAAGCTGCCATGCATGCAGGTTCCATTTCTGAGAGCATACTTTTTATGCTCTCTGGTTTGCACCTTCATTTTGGATATGCTGAAACTAGAAGTGGTATATGCTTGGGACTATTCCTCTATAATTTACCTTTACTTTTCATTGGGACCATGGTCCCGAGTTCTGACTTTCACTTCGTACCTTTTTTAGGCGTGTTCCATGGATATGCTGTTTTAAGAGCAGAAATGATATATGCTGGAAACTAGGTAGTTTATTTAGGAAGGTTACATCTTTGATAATTATTTTTTCATTCCCTGGTTGGGGTGGGGATGGGGGAAGATTGGTAGTTCTTCTAACAAAACTTTGTGATGAAATTTTGGATTAGCCATGAGAATATTGTAGATTAATTAAATAGAGAACTTCAAACCCCTTAGGCGAATAGGGAGTGCAAAGTGACAGGTCCAAGAAACGCGTTAGAAAATTATCTAATGAATTGTTAAGCTCCTGTTTGAGCCACATTAAAATTTTTCATTCTCATTATTCTACTCATTTTTAACCACACATTTTTCAATAAAATAATATTTTCCATCACATCAATAACTTTTCCTTCTTTTTGAACCACACATTCTCTATCAATCTACTATTCCAAAATACATTTTTTCAAAATAATGTGGCTCAAACACGGTGCAAAATGTAGAAAGTTGTTGTTCCATGTGCTGCGTTAATTAAAACCCTGTTTGGGTACCATTAAAATTTTAATTTATATTCTTATCAGCCATACATTCTCCAATATAATAATATTATATGTAAATTCAAAAAAATTCTTTATGTTTTAATCACACATTCTTCAAAAAAAAATTATTATTCCAAAATATATTTTTCTCAAAATCTCATTAAAATGGAACCCAAATAATAAGACAATTAACATCACTAAAAATTTCCATGTCTAGTGCCTCACATTGTCATACATACTTATTTCATATTTGAAAAAAAAAAAAAAAAAAAAAACTAGCATGTTATCGTATTACTTTTTTGAGATGCTCTTTTCGATTTTCACATGTTCTAATAGTTTATTCCTCAACAATGAAAATTCCATGATTTTACTTTCATGGTGTGAATACGAGTAAAAGACTATACCACTTGACTAAGGGCCCGTTTGGCTTTTGAAAAGTATGCTCTAAAAAATGAAAGTAAAGCAAAAGCCGTGCCAAACGGGACTAAGTGATCCACACAAGTTGCTTGCTTCAAATATTTTCTGTAAATCAAAATAACCGATTAATTACTAGATTTGATAATCGGACTGGTAAATGAATAGAAGAATATGCTGTAAATATCCTTGTTGCATGCAAAACACCACAATTTTTCATGAGCTATAAATAGATACAAGGACCGAGAACTGTTCATCAAGTCCTGTTCAAGTGTATGGATGCATTACTGGGCAATTACTCCATTGGCAGTAGGCTACTTGTCTGCCATATGTGGCTGTATTATTTAGCTCACTGCCAAAAGGAGATTTGCCCGGCAATTCATCCATATATACAAATAATTGTCGCCATATATATCTACAATTTTGCAAAATCAGGTATTATTAAATTTTATGTTTTGAAGCCTGTGATATGCAAACTTTGTATTCGTTCAAATACACATTTCTTCTAGAATCTGCTTTCACTGTATATTTTATATTTTTAAACGAACGACTTCATGAAATCAATCTTTTCGAGTGACCTCCATATCCCTAAGTTGCACTATCAACAATGAGAGTGATTCTCGAAATAGTATCTACTTGGATGCTATTGCTATAGTCTTATTGGATAGAGATCAATTTTAAAAAGGAAGATGTCTAGTTTCGAGATTGTGGATAAGTCCAAAAACAATTACACTTGTTATACTATATGTAACATAAAAATGTAAGCCCTTAAATTTATTGATCATATTTAAAGATGCATATAAGATACCATTTTTCGGCTTTTTTTTGCATTTTCACATGATATATATTGCCTTAAGAAGTGAATGGGTTCATTTTAGTGATGGCAACGGGGCGGGCACGGGGCGGGGTGCAGGCCTGCCCCGTTTGTTAGTTTTTTTTTTTTTTTTTTTTTATTTCCAGTTCAAATACAAATTCAAAATTTTAAAATCCAAAGCAAGTAATGTTCAAACCAACTACATCAATATAAAAAACAACCACTCAAAACAAAAAAGTCCAAAACAAATAATGTCTGAAACATTTTTTTTTTAAATTCTTCACGGGGGGCGGGTTCGGGCCGTTTGGGGCAGGTTTTTTTGCCCCATTCGGGACGGGACCCCACGGGGACGGGGACGGGGATGGGGGATTGCCATCTCTAGTTCATTCATAAGTCTCTATTTAATAAGGTCTAAAGTGCCCTTAATTTGATTTTTCTTATAAATACTCCATGCAACATGGAAGAACATTAATGAAATCCGTTACCTAGGCAAATCTCTGTCCATTTGATTCTCTTGTACGTTTGGTTCTAATTTCACCATGGAAGTGTAAACGGTAACTGAACCAGCTTGTAGTGTAACGTGTAAGGGTTTAGAGACAAACAAAATTTCGTAAAAGTACTCAATATAAAATTTTGTCAATGTACTGTGATCTTAATTTCACCTAACCATAAGGAAGATAAAAATCAAATATTATCTCTCTAAAGTTTCATAATGGTCTTATCCAATTATATCACGAGTAATTCAAATTAAAAAATAAATTTTCTAACCTACAATGATTTAGATGTTACGATAGATAGTATCAATAAATTGTACAAAGTAATCAGATATTAACGAGGACGAATAATTAGGGCTGTCAATGGATTGGATTTTGATCCGAATCCGACGAAATTAATGGGAAATAGATTTAGGATCTCAATCCGATAACCCGATCAAGATCCGAATCCTATAATCCGTTAACTAAATAGATCAAATATGGATATAGGTCAATCCGATCCGATAACAATCCGATCCGATTTGTTATAAATAATTGAGTCAGTAAAATATTTTTATGGCATATTATTTGTTACAAAAATAAATAAATTTAGAATAAAAAATAATCAAATTCAAAACATAAAAAAGTTTAAAAAAAATTATAATTATTAAACTTGTTTAAGAATTGAAAATTTTAAAAAAAAAATTGATTTCAACCAATGTTTTTCTAATTTTAGTATACTACTTTAAAGTAAATAAATATCTATATTTTTCTTAATTAAATTTATTACTGTAATTAATTTTACAATTTCAAAAACTAATAATTAATATGTAACAAATAATTTGATTAGTTAATGGAAATAATGAAATAAAATATTAATATTTAGAATTGAAATTCAATTTTACCTTATCCCACATCGAATGTCAATAGAAAACTAGAAGAGGGTCTCTCCTTTAAAAAGGAACATCATGATGGTAGAAGTCACTATTGGGCTTGCTAGGAAAAATAGGTGGGTCTCAAGTTTGTTCAAAATTTTTTCCCTAATTTCTATTAATTTCGGATCGAATTATCGGATTGGATATCCGATAATATTGCAAATCGAATATGGATTTAGCAATTAAATATCCGTTGGATTATCGGATCGGATCGGATCGGATAAATTTTCTTATCGGATCGGATCGGATATAGGCATATCCGATCCATTTACAGCTCTACGAATAATCATAGTTCGAAGAAATTATTAATCCAATAATTAATATCTAACATTAATTAGAGTGAAATGATAGGTAAATTCAGCACGCACTTTTATTCCTCATTACCCCACATTTACTTTAATCTCCCACACTCGAGCTGCCGCACAAATTACCAAGAAGGTGCACCTAAAATCTGGATATGCCTGGACAATTCCCTCGGAGAATTTCTCATTATGTCACTCTTGGGGTCAAGGTATCAGTTCTTCACCAGCACTTTGTTCTTTTTCTTTTACTTTTTTTTTTGTACAGATGATTTGATACTTGACGTATCAGAATGTGTCAAGAAATGTTGTATACGTGTACATATAATTTTAACTGGAAAAATAAGTAAATGCTCGACAAAATTAAAGAGATATGTTATTATAACTGCAAATTATAAATTAAAATTACCGCAAGTGTATGTGTATGGTTCGTTAACAAATAATAAAGTGAAATTAAGTCCAAATTTCGTTCCACGGAAATTGATTAGTTCGATTTTAATTATCACAACCTTGACTGAAACAAGAATAATATTTTATGTTTGTTGGTAACCAAATTATGAATAACTTAATATACTTATGCAATAATGAGTAAATTAACAAAAGTAAATGCAATTTATACTTAATGTAAATTAAAGTATTTAATAATTGGCAAATGCACTAGGATCCCGAATTCCCATGTAATAATCATTTTTAACCTTAGTTCTACATTTTGACGAATCAATATTTCTATTTTATTTAACAATATCTTTCAAGTAATGTTAAACCTACTCTCATATATGACCCGACTATATTTCTACGACGGATGCGAACATACAAGAATGCATGAATTTCTATAAACACTTAAAGATTCACGTAGAGTATAGCGGTATATTTCTATCCCCTATCGGACTCTATGAAAATTTATATATGTAGAACATATTTCCCTTCTTTCGAATGCATAAAATAGGCTACCACATTCACACAACTATCGTGCATAATAATTGTGGAGAAAATAAAATCATATAAATCATTCAATATTCAAAAACGTGTTTTCAATGTCAAGTATGTAAAACTAATTAAAAATTAAAAATTCACATTACATGGTTCATCGTTAGTCTGGTACAAAGAAAATTAGTCTAACATGTTATGAGAAAGAAAACAAAAGAAAAATTGAAGAATCGACATTACCCAAATAAAGCTTGAATTGAATCTTCGAATCTTGGAATCGATCTTCGCGTTTCTTCCCTCCTTCTATATTCCCAAAACCTCTTAAAATATGTTATAATGTGTGGTGATTAGTTCTGGACGGTCCTAGGTCTTTAAAAGACATCCCAAAATTTTGTTTTCATATTAGAAATCCAGAATCTGTTTTCCTGATTTAGCCTAGATGGGCACCTAGTAGGAAATGGGTGACCGCCCAGGCATAGCAAACGGCCCTTGTTATTAGGTTTAGGGTTGTGCTAGGTGGTTGCCCAGTTATAAAAATTTCACGAATTTTCCTTTTAGCCTTTCATTCTTTCTTCCATCTTGGTCCTCCACATCAAATTATTTCAATTTTAGTGTTTCAACTTTTACTCAAACGTATATTAGTACCCAAACTTTAATCTATTGGCCAATTGATTCTTCTTTCTTTTCCAATTGCTTAGAAATGAGTCCAAATTTGAAATAAGATAAAATTAATCTAAGTTAGGTAAAATCTAATGCTAAAACGACACAAAAATTTAGTAATATGGCTCGAATAAGTGCACAAAATGCACTTATTAAACACCCCAAACTAAAATCTTTGTTCGTCCTCGACCAAACCAAAATATAACAAAATTTAGGAAATAAACCATATCACTAACCTAATCAAATCTCCTATAACAAATTTAACGCTAAATGGCTTACCATGTGTCTTAGGTTCGAATTTAAACAACACTTTAGAAAGATCCAAACAACATAAAAAATAAGTTCTTATTTATCCGATGCTCGACTTAGTGTGTGTGTGTGTGTTTGATTAGCCAATATTGAACTCACACCCATACTAAAACACAACCAATTAAGTACTGTTGATTTAATAATAATCTTAATCCTTCTATGGTCAGTTTTTCTTCACACATCTCGTGAAAAATCACTCATTATGCTCTTCTATCCAATCTCGAGGTATTTTTCGCATATGTGGGTTCTTAATAATCATTAAAATGCATTTCTCATACAAAGTAATCATAATTAGATACTTGTACACTTAGAAGAGAGATGATAAGAATTTCTCAAAGTCACAGTACCAGTCTCTAGAGTTCAACCTTAAAATCTTTATCGGGCACCTCTGACTTTTGATAATATAAATCTCTTTTTTTCTCTTTTGCTATGAATATATATTTTGGGTATTTGCTCTCTTTTTTTCGTATGTACAAGACTTCTCTCTATTAAACTTTCTAAATTTATAACGAGATTTAGACTGATAACTCTCAAGTCGATAACTATAGGGCACCAGATTTTAAATACCCCAACATGGTTAATAACTCATGTCATAAAGGCTACGAAGAGAAGTGTAAGATGTATCGCGTTTTCTTTTGATATAGTATCGAATTTTAACATTGGTTAGTGCCCATTTTAGACTCCTTAACTCAAACTCCTTCAACCAAAAATCTGATCCAAGAACTCAAAAGCATCAAACTTCTATGAATACGAGCACTAACCTTCCCACCCCCAAATTTGTAAAAGTTTAAATATAAAGGATTTGGGGATTTTATTCAAATTTAGGTCAATACAAAAATAATTAAATCCACATAATCAAGTCATGTTCCAACATAAGTGATAAGTCAATGATGGCTATGTGCTCAAGTAAACAAGTCTAACATGGATAAACACTCAAGTAAAAGCATAAGATATAATGTTGTTCAATTCTAGCTAAATCTATGCTTAATTCAAACAAATATCATCATAGGCGGCAAGTCGTTCAACGCTATCTAGACACTATTCTTGTTTTTGTTTTTTTTTTTAGATTAAATTAGTTATACAAACCCGATAAGTAGTTGAAAAGTTAGCAACAAAGATCATAGTTCTCCAAATACTTACCCCCACCCCAAACAAAAAGATTACATTGTCCGCAATGTAAAAATAAACATAAAAAAAAATAAGGGAGTAAATGATCAAAAACTCATGAACGGAGGAATCAAGCTGGTCTGGCTGCCCTAATGAACTAGTGGTCATGAAGGACTCGACAATGGTGCCAAAAACTTGTTCATGATAATATATTTCGAATTAAAATCACCGTAAGTATACGGTTCGTTAACAAGTAGTGGATTTTGAGTACAAGTATCGTCCCACAGAGATTGATTAGTTCAATTTTAATTATCACGACATTTACCGAAACAAGAATAATATGATATGCTTGTTTGGGATAAAATTATAACTAAAATAATCTACTTATGCAATTATGTGTAAATTAACTAAATTAAATGCAATTATACTAAATGAAAATTGATGTATTTAATAGATGACAAATGTATTAGGATCCTGAATTCCCATGCAATAATCCTTTTTAAACTTAGTTCTACACTTTGACGGCATGATTGAATTTTGACGAATCAATGTTCCTATTTTATTTAACAATCTCTCTTGAATAATGTTAAACATATTATCATATATGACCCGACTATATTTTTATGACGGATGCGAACATACAAAAATGCATGAATTTTTATGAACACTTAAAGATTCACATAGAGTATAGCGGTATATTTTTACCTGAATCGGACCCTATGATAATTTACATATGTCGAACATATTTCCCTTCTTTCGAATGCATAAAATAGGTCACCACATTCACACAACTACCATGCACAATAATTGTGGAGAAAAGAAAATCACATAAATTATTCAATATCCAAAAACTTGTTTTCAATGTCAAGTATGTAAAACTAAAGATTAAAAATTCATATTGCAAGGTTAATCGTTCTTCTAGTACAAAGAAAACTAGCCTAACATGTTTTGAAGAAGAAAGCGAAAGATATAAATGTTGTTCATCACCCGGAAATTTATGAATTAAATTTTAAACTTCTTGGATTTGATCTTGATTTGTTCTTTGCATCCTTTTGCAATTCATTCTCTACTCCCTAATTATTTTCCGAGAGATGATATTTATGATTCCCCCAAAGAGTCCCAAAAGATCTCCAAAAATCGTGCTTATCATGGCCCAAATAGATCGTGCTTATCAATGGCCCAAACGGAAGTTTCCTTGTTGGAATTGAATTCTGAAGGAAACAGAATTTTTTTTTCTGATTTTGCTTGGGCGGGCGCCTGATAGGAAATGGGGCGGCCGCCCAGGCATAGTAAACGGCCCCTGTTATTGAAGTTTAGGGTCGGGCGCTATATAACTAGGTGGCTGCCTAGTTATAAAAACTTAACGGAATTTCCTTTCAACCATTTTCTTCATTCTTTCTTCCATCTTGGTCCTCCACATCAAATTATTTCAATTTTAGTAATTCAACTTTTACTCAAATGCATATTAGTCTCCAAACTTCCCTCCATTGGCAAATTGATCCTAATTTCTTTTCTAATTGCTTCTAAACGGGTCCAAAACTGAAATTAGATAAATTAACCTAAATTAAGTAAAATCCAATACTAAAACGACACAAAAGTTTAGTAATATGGCCTGAATAAGTGCATAAAAATGCACTTATCAAACACTCTCAAACTAAAACATTTTTTCGTTCTCAAACAAAATAAAACACAACAAAACTTAGGAAGTAAACCATATCACTAACCTAAACAAATCTCCAATAACAAATTCAACGTTAAACGGCTTATCATATGCCTCATATTTGAATTTAAACAACACTTTAGAAATATGTAAACAACATCAAAAATAAATTTTTACTTGATTTAATCATAATCTCAATCCTTGTGTGGTCAGTTTTTCTCACACCCCATGCAGAATCACTTCTTATGCTCTTCTCTCCAATCCCGAGGTATTTTTCGCACATGTGGGTTCCTAATAATCATTAAAATACATTTTTCCACACAAAGTGATCATAATTAGATACTTGTAAACTTAAAAAAGAGATGGTAAGAATTTATTAAAATCACACCACCAATCTCTAGAGTTCAATTCTCAAAATCTTTATAAGGCACTTCTCACTTTTGATAATCTAAATATCTTTTGCTTTCTTTCGCTATGAGTATATATTTTGGGTAATTGTTCTTTTTCTTTTTGACATCTTATGTAAAAAACTTCTCTCCATTAAGCTTTATAAATGAACCCTTTAATTAGCTTCAGGTTGATGACTTACAAGTCAGATAATTATAGGGTGTCAGGTTTTAAATACCCTAACAGGCTTAATAACTTGAGTCACAAAGGCTACGAAGAAAAGTGTAAGTTTTGATATAAGATTAGAATTTTAACATTGGTCAGTGGCCACTCTAGACTCCTTAACCTAAACTCCTTCAACCAAAGATCTGATCAAAGAACTCCAAATCATCAAACTTCTATTAACCCAAGCACTAACCTTCCCACCCCAAACTACTTTTTAGCAATTTGGTTTCTATATAAAGGATTTGGGGATTTTATTCACACTTAGGTCAACACATCAACAATTAAATCCACATAATCAAGTCATGCTCCAACAAAAGTGATAAGTTAATGATGGCTATGTGCTCAAGTAAACAAGTCAATATGGATAAGCACTTAAGTAAAAGTATAAGATACGATCTAACTAAAATTATACTCAATTCAAACAAATATCATCATATGCAGCAAGTCGTTCAACGCTATACTAGACACTATTTTTGGTTTTTTTTTTTCAATCTTTTAAAAATTAAATTAGTTATACAAAACCGATAAATCGTAGAAAAGCAAGCAACAAAGATCCGAATTCTCCAAATACATACCCCCACCCCAAGCAAAAAGATTACATTATCCCCAATGTAAAAACAAAGATAAACCAAATGAAGGAGTAAATGATCGGAAACTCCCTGGGGGTATATGTGGATAGGTAGAAGGATCAGGCTGGTCCAGTTTGTAGATGTTCTCTTTATTGCTAGGCTTCAACACTCTGTTTCAAGAATTCAAAATAAATATTAATGATAGCAACTAAGGTTTAAATATTTGTAATGTATTCACACCAATAAGAATTCTAATCTTCTAACATTATGAAGATTGAAATCAAGGTGTAACCTTAAAAATGCATAGCACATCAATGTAAGCTTAACATAATGCTAGGATGTTAACGATGAGCCTAAATAAAATGAATTCAATATTTAAACATGCATATATTACTAATGCAAGTCTTAAAGTACTGTCTAAAATGTGTTGAAAACCATTTAAATGCATGAATTTCTAAATTAATGAATCCCTAAAACTACTTGTAATGCAATAGTTAATCAAAATAAGGAAAAATGGATAGAAACCTCCCATTAAGCGCTTAATATAAAGTCTAGAGCTCGACTTTTTCACTAGTGTTTCATGGCACTTTGAATATGTCTTCAGAGGTCCCATGTAGCTTGCTTAATTTGACTTTGTTCCATATTACAAATTTCCTCCAAAATTTAACCTTTCCGAGCTCCAAGTAGTATGATTTATCCTCATCACCATTTTTGAACTCAACAACACACACCTCAATCTTCTCATAAGGTTTAATCACAAATTCAATTTTTGAGCAAATGAGAAAGTCGAGGGATTGCATGCTAATTTTTCCTTCTTTGAGTGCTACTGATTCTTTTTCGCCTGTTATCATTAATTTTTCGATCTTTTCATGCTCCTCTTCTTTAATTGAAAATTTCTCGAGTTCAATGTTTGTATCCAAAACTTTTGGCAAAGAAACAATGACATTTACATGGAAAGTCTCCTCCTCTTGTTATATTGTTAGATGATCGGTGGATCTGATTCTCTTAATTGATGTTCATTAATAATCCATGGAAGAAATAATATCATAGGCAAATCACCCACATCAAATTTTTGTAAGAGAAATAATGCAACAGGCAAGTCACCCAAGACAGTTTCATTAAGTTCACATTTCACTTTTATATCTTGTAGTCGCTGTCCTATAACAAAATCTCCCACAAGCATATCTCTTTCGTCAATTTCTTGAACTGTCAATTGTTGTTGTCTTATGATGAAGTCACATATGAGCATTTTGTTGAAATCGGCCATAGTCATCTGTTATCCTGCTATTTTTTGTCTTTTTATATCCTTAAAAAGAGGAAAAAAAGCTAAAATGGAAAAAAAAAAAAAATACAAGAATATATGTATCAAGATAAATGAAATTAAACTCAAAACTCAATCCCTAGCAACGGCCCCAAAAACTTGTTCACGAAAATATATTTTGAATTAAAATCACTGCGAGTGTACGGTTCATTAACAAGTAATAAAGTGGATTTTGAGTCCAATTATCGTCCCACGGAGATTGATTAGTTCAATTTTAATTATCATGACCTTAACCGAAATAAGAATAATATGATATGCTTGGTTGAGATAAAATTATAACTAAAACAATCTACTTATGTAATTATGAGTAAATTAACTAAGCTAAATGCAAATTATACTAAATAAAAATTGATGTATTTAATAGATAACAAACGTACTAGGATCTCGAATTCTCATGCAATAATCCTTTTTAAACTTAGTTCTACACTTTGACGCGACGATTGAATTTTGACGAATCAATGCTCCTATTTTATTTAACAATCTCTCTCGATTAATGTTAAACCTACTCTCATATATGACCCGACTGTATTTCTATGACGGATGCAATATACAAGAATGTATTAATTTTTATGAACACTTAAAGATTCACATAATGTATAACTGTATATTTCTAACTTCTATCAGACCCTATGACAATTTATATACGTCGAACTTATTTCTCTTCTTTCAAATGCATAAAATAGGTCTCTACATTCACACAACTACCGTGCACAATAATTGTGGAGAACAGAAAATCATATAAATCATTCAATATCCAAAAAGATGTTTTTAATGTCAAGTATGTATAACTAAAGATTAAAAATTCATATTATAAGGTTCATCGTTTTCCTAGCACAAAGAAAACTAGTCTAACATGTTAAGAAGAAGAAAGCAAAAGATATAAAGGTTGTTCATTATTCGGAAATTCTTGAATTCAATTTTGAATTTCTTGGATTTGATCTTGATTTGCTATTTGCCTCCTTTTCCAATCCATTCTCCACACCCCAATTTTTTTTTTCTGAGAGTTTGTATTTATAATCCCCGTAAAGAGTCCCAAAAGATGTTCAAAAATCGTGCATATCATAGCTCAATTGAAAGTTTTCTTGTTGGAATTGAATTTTGAAGAAAACATAATTTTTTTCCCGATTTGGCCTAGGCAGGCGCCCAATAGAAAATGGGGCGGTCACAGGGCATAACAAACGGCCCTTGTTATTGAAATTTAGGGTCGGGCGGTATAATTGGGCGGCTACCCAATTATAAAAGTTCACGAATTTTCCTTTCACCCATTTTCTTCATTTTTTTCTGTCATCTTGGTCCTCCACATCAAATTACTTCAATTTTAGAGCTTTAACTTTTACTCAATTGCATATTAGTCCCCAAACTTCCATCCAATGACCAATTGATCCTTCTTTCATTTTCAATTGCTTAGAAACAGGTCCAAAACTAAAATAAGATAAAATTAACCTTTTAAGTAAAATCTAATACTAAAACGACACAAAAGCTTAGTAATATGACCCGATAAATGCACAAAATAAACTTATTAGTGAATCTGCTACTTAATTGAATCATTAGTATTATACGATCATGTTAAGTCCAATGATTTTGTCATTCATGAAGTGGTCAGATTGAGTGCTATATCTAATCTACAACATATTAACACTAAGATTGTGCGATCAAATCAACGTTTCAAAAATATGCTCAATGTTAAAGTTATGTGTCGATACCAACTTAATTAATAAATTGAAAGAAGAAATCTCATATATTGGGAATATAATCTATCTGCACATAATGAGGCCATGCCTAACCAAAGTCTTCTCATCTACTTAATTAAAAAAGTTCAATTTTTAAGTAATAATCTCACTTATGCAGTAGCGTGTATTTTTCAGTATCTTCAAATACTCTTTATTCATCTTCTTCTTCAACCCTCTTCCAACCCGTCAATCCCCTCCCTTTCCCACCGCTGCATACCCCCAGCCTCTAGTGCAGTGGCGGATCCAGGATATTGAGTCAGTTACGGCGGCCGTTGACCACCGCAATAGCAAGATTGTTTATTAATATTTAATTAAATAATATTTAAAAAAATTCCAATCAATATATAAATACACTAAAACGTAAAAGTCATATGCATATGAAAATATAATTCAACACAACCCAAAATAATTTTTAAAAAAATACATTTGTCAATCATATACGGATGATCAAGTTTTAAGTTTTTACGAATTTAAATGAGACAAGACGAAGTTTATACTTAAAACATGATTAAAAGGAAAAGACAAACTCGAGCTTAAGCGAAGTTTATGCAAAATTTTTAAAACAATAATTTTTAGAATTAGAACTATTTTTGACTTAATGTTTTTCGAACTCTTAAAAGAAAAAAAAAATGAGTACTTAAATTGTCCAAATTTAATTTTACAAAATAAATTGATAAAATCTAATACTAAAAGTATATATTATGAAATAATAATTTGAGTAAATAAATTTCTTAAAAAATAAATTTCGTAAACGAAAACTAATAATATATAATGTTTAGGTTTTCAATTTAATTTATTGAAAAAAATTAAAAGAAGGAGATGAGGTGATTGGAATTGAACCCACAATCTTTTGAATCCAAAACAAGCACTTCACAATATGAGAAACACCCTTTATTGGTTATTAGTACAATTTTTATTTATTAGTTGTCAGAACATTAAAAGAAAGAGTGAAAGGAATCAAACCCCATTCATCTTGCATGTAGTGCCTTTTGAGCTACATTGCTTATCACATAACATTTATTCTGAGAAACATCATTTATTGGTTAAAAATTGGTATAGTTTTTATTTATTTATTATTTGTCAAAACATTAAAAGAAAGAGTGAAAGGAATCAAACCTTTCATCTTGCATGTAGTGCCTTTTGAGCTACATTGCTTATCACATAACATTTATTCTGAGAAACATCATTTATTGGTTAAAAATTGGTATAGTTTTTATTTATTTATTATTTGTCAAAACATTAAAAGAAAGAGTGATAGTTGAAGGATTCGAACCCCATTCATCTCGCATGGAAAGTAAGCATTCAACCACTTGAGCTACATTGCTTATCTTGTAATATTTATGCACTAAATTTTATATATATTTAATATAAAATCTTCCTTTAATCTTTTTTTCAACCAATCCAGCACGGGGCGGCCTCCCTCGGCTCATCGGGTGCTGGATCCGCCCCTGCTCTAGTGCCACTACAGCCCAATGTAGATGCCTTTTGTTGTTTAGTGCACAAAATAAAAGTCGAGTTTGATTGAGTTGACATCGATATTAATCAAGTTATGATCGATTACTATAAGATATCTAAAACAGTTTACATAAAACAAGACTTCTAAACAAAAATTAAAATCTAAGACCATTTTTTAATTTGCACATTTTATGAAGATCTTCTAATTTTGTGCTTCCAATGGAAGTAATTGAAACTATCGCTCTACACATAATATAATATATTTTTCAAAAATTTTAAGCACATGTTCGATAATGATTATTTGAAAAAAAAAATTTGTGAATGTGTAGTTAAAAAGTAGGAAAATGTTATGGAAAATATGAAAAATAATTTTTTTTCGGAGTATCTTGGTTGAAAATGAGTATGGAAGAAAGTGATTCTCAAAGAATCAAAATCAAAAGAGGATTAAGTAGTAGTTGAATTAAGATTTTTTTTTCCCAACAAATTACAAAAAGTGTTTGACAATATGAGCGTATAAAATAAAATGCAGGATGCTTAGATGCTTCACTTCCAAACCCTTTTTGTTCTAACCAATTATTCTTGTGTCTCTTTCAAAAGTAAAGAGCAAATGTCTTCCCAATTTTTCAAGATTAACTTAAGAAAAAAGTCTTTCCATATGATAAATATATAATGTTATCTAGGGAATAGTTAGATTAAGGTTAATATTGTGAAATAGAAAACAAATATTCTTCTTCTTCTTCTTCTTCTTCACAAATCACAACTCAAGAAATGATATCAGAATATATTATTTGTACAAAATTAGGGCTAAATATTAAGCTCATTTAAGCAAAACAGTAACGCAAACTGCCAAATGAGATTTGCCGGGCAATGCATTTAGCTATACAAAAATACATATGCATGGTTCCATGAAAGGCTTATGTCTATTGTTTTACTTTTAACATAACAAAAAATAATTCATTTAATTGATCTCATATTTAATAAAAACAAGACTTGTAATTGAATATAAGCAAAAAGGTCATCTAACTTATCCTGCACACTCACTAAAACAGCTTTCCACATGAAAGGCCCAATGATAAAGCAAGTCACAAAAATAAACCGAATAATGCAATACAAGTTCATTACTTCCCAAACATCAACTAAATCATTGGGTTTTGATCGAATGTAATTTGAACAATCAGATCTGTCAAGATGGATCCATTCAGCCGGCCGGTCTGATCGTAGTTGAATCGGAGCCCTATTGAAGTGATGGAACGATCATTATTTTTCTGTCAAACGACCTTCTGCAAGTTATTTGTTCCATATTGTGGGAAAGAATGGCGAGGCAATTCTCCTTTGGCAAAGAAGAAATATGCATTCGCATGGCTGCCTTGCCAATACAGAATAGCCCTGTTAATCCTTTACCCACAAATTTTCCTTTTCCTCGAAGCTGCCACACAGGTTCCATTTCTGATAGCATACATTTTACACTGGTTCGCATCTTCATTTTGGATATGCTGAAACTAGAAGTGGCTTATGCTTGGGACTATTCCTCTAGAGTTTACCTTTAGCTTTCATTGGGATAATGGTCCCGAGTTATTACTTTCACTTTGCACCTTATTTTACGTTGGTTCTATGGATATGCCGTTTTAGAATTTAGATGACAATAATATGTACTTATTTAATTTCATATTTCATTTAACTTATCATGTAGTACCACCTAAAATGTGGTTGTAACCCAGTTGGGCTACATAGCATTACTCCAATTATAATCGCTACATAATATGTAACTTAAGCCCTTAAACTTAATGATCATGATATGCATATACACGTACCATTTTTCTGGCTGTTTCTGGCTTGTCTGCATATTCTCTTGTTGTATTCTGTGTTAAGAAGTGTAGTTCATTAAAATGTATATTTTCCTATAAGAGCTAAATAATAATTAACAAGTTTAAAATACTACAATTAATGTGTCCATTCTGTATTTTAATATTTACCCATATTCTCTATTAACTTGTATTAAGTTTTGAAAGTGTATAATTTAGTACCTAAACTTTTTAAAAGTAGAATTTCACTCTCGAAACTTGCGTTTTGTTCTGATTGCTCTCTTAATTCTTTGTATTGATCTCGAGCAATCTCATTAATCTTTAATTGCTCAGTACCAACTCCAAATTAGCTCAAAATCACCATTTTCCGCCACTGGCATTCAAGTTTGAATTTTCCCTAAACTAAATAAGAATAGAAACTCGAATAAGTGCATAAAATATACTTATTAAATACCTAAAACTTAAACTTTTGTTCATCTCGAGCAAGACTATATATTAAACACTTAAACAAAAATGTAAAAGTATTAGACAACTTTGCTGGACTCGGATCAAGTATTTAAAATCGTTTAGCAATTCATAACAAGTTCATTAGAATTGCAAATTAAACAAATTTTTTACTTATTAAAAGATTGATCGATGTGAGTGTTAACATAGTCAATGTAATCATCATGAGCTTTAAGTTGATTATTTTTCAACCCCTAGTAGTTAAATATTTCCTTGCTCTTTTGTGGGATGTATCTTGTTTTTTCAATCGTATTCCCAGTTGTTAATTCAAAGGTTGATTTCACAATCCTCATTCATTTTAAGCTCAAGTTTGGTTAGGTTTCACCAATGAAAGTCACTGTATCAATATGTGATGATTCTTCTTAACTTTAAATGTCACAACCTCCAACATTCAACTAGGATGATAATCTTTCTCAGATTTCTAAATTCCAAATTTACGTATCCAATGCTTAGTCGGGCAAAAGCAGTTTTTATAGTTATTTTGTCACTACCTCACACTACAACAGAGTTTGCTTGCATGCCGTAAAAAGTCCTTTATGAATACACGTGAACACCGTATATACTCAATTTTTTTACAACATACAGTGAATGCCGTAAAAAAGGAAATGTGCGCCGTTGATCGACTTTTTACGGCACGTATTTTGCACGCCATAAAAATAAGTTTTTCTCTACGCATGTGCACGCTGTAAAAGATGCCTCATTTTATAGCGTACACATGCACGCCGTAAAAAAGTCATAGGTATCTTTTTTTTTTTTTTTTTCATTTATTTGATTACCATCAAACATATAATAATTAAAGAACAAAATTATATACATTAACTCATAAGTAATCATGTTTTGCATAGTTTCGATAAACAAAAAAATGAGTACAATTAAATGCAAAATGAAAAAAATGTAGATTGTCCAAATAATTCTAAAAAGCCAAAGACACAGACGAAGAAGTGTTGCTCCACTATATATTCTACCAAATAGTTCTGCCTCAGAGTCATCACTGGAGCCTTCAGATTTAACATTTTTCCAGCAGATTTGTAAATTCCTCCCTTTTGTAATTTCTTCTTTTTGCCCACTTATAATCAAAATTTTCTGGAGCCATGGCCTCAATTTTTCTGCAAGAGAACACATCTAGCATGCCTCACCAATCTCCACCAGAGTGGTGTTGTTGGAACCCTATTCCCTCACCATTGTTTGTTTAAGGTAAAGAACTCCAACACCAAGTGGATTGTGTATCAAATGAAACTAATGCATCTTTGGAAAGAAGTGTTCCATTCGTATTACCTGAAGCTGGAATCTCGACATCATTAGTTCTTGATTTATAATCCCAAGCTCGACTTTGGACAATGACATTTCATGACACTTTTAATTTGGTTTTGGAGGTTTTTCTTAACTTGCGTAAATTATCCTTATGCACCTAGCTTCGTACATCCTCCAAAATCTTTGGCTTTTTGTGTATGATAAGACTTGCTTAATTTACTTGATTTGAACTCAGCTAAGAATACTTTAATCTCCTCATTGACTTTAACCACAAAAACAAGGATGTAAGAAATAATCCCACTACAAGTCACCCTCACCATGTTCATTAAGTGAATTGCTAATGTGAATTTGTTGCATGAAGAAGATTTCTCCAACAAGCATATCATCCTTATCAATCTCGGGATCAATTATTGCATATTGTAGCTATTTTCTTGAACAAATAGATCAACTAAAAAAAGAAAAAAAAAAAAAAAAAACTAGAAATAGTTTAAAACAATATTAAATCAAAAAGTCCTCGACAACCGAGAAAAATTGTTGATTTAATATTCTGCAAGTGTATGGAATTTGGTCCTCCAAATTAGCTTAAAGTCACACTTTTTTCACACCAATTGCATTTAGTTGGAATTTTTCTACAATTAACATAATTTGCGAAAAATTAAATAGAAAACTGCTCAATTTAGTAATAACTAAATAAGAATAAAAGTCCGAATAAGTGCATAAAATAAAAATTTTAGCATTAAAATGCACTTATCATCATCTAAACAATTGAAAAATGAATAAATAATATAAGGGACATTTTCATAGATGTCACAAAATTTGAAAATACACCAAAAGTTGTCTCTTTTTGAGTGTGAAATCTTTAAATCACCCTGAAATATACATTTTTGGGAGCATTTAATGCTCATTAATGCCGTGGTCAAATGTTTTGAGTTGGGTATTAGATACCATTGGATATATGTATAATACATTGGGTAATATGATTTGTTAAGCAAAAAAAAAAAAAAAAAATCATATGAATGTATAAACCGATTTCCATTTTGAGATGTTATCATTTACAAAATATTTATGTTTTTATCTTATAATTTACTATTTTTGAATTGTTAAATACAACATGGTCGTATGATATGAAATTTTCCAAATTATTATTCAATTCGGTTTGGTTCTTCAAATCTTTTTTAATGAAGATATCAACTCTTAATGTTATGAAGAATGTCTTCCAATTACATCCATTAAATGCTTCTCAGTTTTGACAGTTACACTGTCGAATTTGATATTTTCGAAATGTCGGGATACACATTTCAACTATGGATTTCATTTGTTTGCTATTGTTTAGATTTAAATATTTAAATGTGCCACTTTCATGCTATTAAATGCTGACATATTGATTGTGAAAAATGTTTATTATTGGAATCTCAACTTTTCAAGTATGAGAAATAATATGAGTTTAGCCTACGCATCAGAAAATGCAATCGATGTGGAAGAGTTGATCATAATTGGGTCACATGTTCTTTGAACACAAAGCTCGTAAATAGGAATGATGTTCAAGGGTTTGTATTTTGTATCACACAATGATGACGTTAAGCATTTTATATTATATTATCAATTTTGTGTCATTCTCGTTTGCAAATATTAGTTGTGTAGAAATAACATTATAGGCAAAGTAGTTAACTAGAGAAAATATTTCATTAGCTGCCGATAGTTCAGCTATCCGTCCCGACAGATTATCTCAGTAATTCTTGACAGTTCATTGCAAAGTAGTAAGTTAAACTAAAAATTCAGGTATAACAGGATGCACAACATTATGTACATATGTTAACACGTGAATCCCAGAAAGTAGAAAACATAAATATAGCCGATATCTGTAAACCACCGTATGCTCATATCTGTTTAGAGTTTCTCCTTTTCCCCTTCTCCAATTCATGCTTCCACAGATATGGGTTTTAATGTGTTTGAATCTTGAAATTGGGTTTTGACCGAATTGTGCTTGAGTTGGTTGAAGGATGGCTTTGATTTTGAATTTGAGTTTGGGTTGTCGAGGTTGGACTTTAGAGCTTGCGTAGTCAAGGTTAGCTTAAGTTTTGATGGGTGTCGTGTGGATGTTAGGTTTGATTTGGGAATGGAGCTTGGTTTTGGTGGATTTAGATTCAATTTCAATAGATTTGTGTTCGAGTTTGGGTTGGTTTTGGAGGTTGAGCTTGGTTTTGCATTAGCAGGGAGACACTATAAATCCAATTTCAAAAGATTCCCCTACTACTCGCTTACAAAGACCAAATTTATCTCTGCAAAATGGACGGTGCGTGATGAAGTGCATGAGGAGTTAGAGTTTATGATGAAGTGGGATCGCAAGGCAAAATAATGATTTTATGATAACTTTGTGTTTGTCCATTTTTTGCGAATTGCTAGTCTAATTCGATTGGAAACGGGCCAATCACAACTCAATGCCTTTGGCCTTGATGTATGTCGAATTTTGGGCAAATTTCATCGTTTAGGCCCTCGAATAAGCGTTTTTGCCGTTTATGGTAATTTTTATTTTGACAATATCTCATTCAATAAAATCCATATTCGTATTCCGTTTGTTGGAAGACAATCCTGAATCTTAGGAGTTTCCATTTAAGTTATTATTTCGAATTTTTCCATTTATGGAAAAATATCATTTTTTTTTGTTTTTATTATTTATTTTCCGAATTTTGCTAGGGTTTTACTATTTTTACTATTTTTATCTTTTTTTTTATTTTTATTATTTATTTTCCGAATCTTAGGGTTTTTCCATTTAAGTTGTTATCTCAAATTTTTCCATTGTATGCATTTGATTTGGTATGATATGCAGTTGCATAAGATACTAAAGTTAAGAATAATGGAATTGAATAGCTATAATTTTCTTGAATAGTATCTTGCTTTAAATAATGTTAAGGAAAAGGGAAAAGAGGAAAAAATATAATTCGTAGGAAGAAACATTTTGATGAAAATGCCATTGTAAAGGACGCACAATCACTTGAAGGTTCTTTCATAACCAATTATTTCCTTTATATAGTAGATAAAAATTTTGGATCACTTGACCAAAGGTTTGATCAATTCAATTCATAAGGAAAAAAATTTGGATTTCTATTTTCTTTTGACAAGTTAAACGCATTGGATGATGCTGATTTGAAAGCATGTTGTGATCATCTTGATATTGTTCAAAGACATGTAATTTTTTGCAAACTTGATGGCGAAGATTTACTTCAAGAATTAAAAATTTCACGAAATCTTTATCAAAAGAAACAAAGACAGCTTTTGATATATTCTTATTTGAAATACCAAAAGAAACAAAGACAATTTTTGAAATATTGACTTATTTGAAAATATTGACCGCTTTCCGAATACATTTATTTTGTATAGAGTATTATTGACAATTAATGTTATTAGGCCGAAATAAATTTTTAAAATTGAAGTTATTAAAATATTATTTACAATCAACCATGTTACAAGAACAATTGAATGACCTAACTTTGATATCTATTGAACAAGATTTGCTAGAAACGAAAGTTTAATTAGTTAGTTTGCTTCTAGAAATGCAAAAAGAAATATTTTTACATGATTTATTGCATTTCAAAGCTTAAACGTTGTATTTGATACTTCTGATTTCAAGGTTTTCTCATATGAAATTGCACGAAAAGTTTAAGGGTTTGGATGGTTCATTGTTGATTACATGAATCTTGGGAGGTGGTTTTGAACTTTATTTGTATTTTTCTTATTCACCATTTTAAAATGTTGCAAAGGGCATCCAAAATTTCAGGGCCAACCCTGGGGATATTGATCCAATTTTTATCAAATGAGAGATTAGAAGTCTTGTACTTAATATGATATTTTTGCTTGTAAAAGTTTGAGTGGTGTGTCTGTTGCTAGATGATAACTTGATACTATTATTATTATTATTATTATTATTATTATTATTATTATTATTATTATTATTATTATTTTGCATTTTTGTTTATATATCGAATTTCAGATAAATATAAATGTAATTTAATATTTAATATTATTAGTTCTTATTTAAACTTATATGTTAACTTGTTTTAAACATATTACTATAATATAGATAGGTAAACCGTTGATTAAAACAGAACCAAACGGCAAATAATGGTTTGGTTTGGAAAAAATTCAAACCGCGTTTAATGGTTTGAGTTGAAAATATAACACAAATTGTCCAAATCGAATCGTATTCACCCCTACAGCTTTGTACATGAAATGTCCAATGATAAAAATTATGTCGCATAAATAAACCTAATAATGCAGTGTAAGTTAGTCAACTTCGGCCTAGATTGAATTGATCGATCTGATCCTAATTTAATCACGTCCCTATTGCCACTGGGGCAGAGATCAGGCCTTGCAAGTTACATGTTTCTTACATAATGTGGAAAAGAATGGCAGGGCAATTCTCCTTTAGCAAAGAAGAAATATGCATTTGCATGTCCACTTTGCCAGTAGAGAACAACCCTGTTACTCCTTTGTCCGCACATTTTCCATTTCCTCAAAGCTGCCATGCATGCAGGTTCCATTTCTGAGAGCATACTTTTTATGCTCTCTGGTTTGCACCTTCATTTTGGATATGCTGAAACTAGAAGTGGTATATGCTTGGGACTATTCCTCTATAGTTTACCTTTACTTTTCATTGGGACCATGGTCCCGAATTCTGACTTTCACTTCGTACCTTTTTTAGGCGTGTTCCATGGATATGCTGTTTTAAGAGCAGAAATGATATATGCTGGAAACTAGGAAGTTTATTTAGGAAGGTTAGATCTTTGATAATTATTTTTTCATTCCCTGGTTGGGGTGGAGATGGGTGAAGATTGGTAGTTCTTCTGACAAAACTTTGTGATGAAATTTTGGATTAGCCATGAGAATATTGTAGATTAATTAAATAGAGAACTTCTAACCCCTTTGGCGAATAGGGAGTGCAAAGTGACAGGTCCAAGAAACGCGTTAGAAAATTATCTAATGAATTGTTAAGCTCCTATTTGAGCCACATTAAAATTTTTCATTCTCATTATTCTACTCATTTTTAACCACACATTTTCCAATAAAATAATATTTTTCATTACATTAATAACATTTCCTTCTTTTTCAACCACACATTCTCTATCAATCTACTATTCCAAAATACATTTTCCAAAATAATGTGGCTCAAACACATTGTAAAATATAGAAAGTTGTTGTTCCATGTGCTGCGTTAATTAAAACCCTGTTTGGGTTCCATTAAAATTTTAATTTCTATTCTTATCAACCATACATTCTCCAATATAATAATATTATATGTAAATCCAAAAAAAATCTTTCTTTTTTAATCACACATTCTTCAAAAAAAATTATTATTCCAAAATGCATTTTTCTCAAAATCTCATTAAAATGGAGCCCAAATAATAAGTAAAGACAATTAACATCACTAAAAATTTCCATGTCTAGTTCCTCACATTGTCATACATACTTATTTCATATTTGGGGAAAAAAAAAAAAAAAAAACTAGCATGTTATCGTATTACCTGGTCTCTTAATTATTTTTTGAGATGCTCTTTTTCGATTTTCACATGTTCTAATAGTTTATTCCTCAACAATGAAAATTCCAAGATTTTACTTTCATGGTGTGAATACGAGTAAAAGACTATGCCACTTGACTAAGGGGCCGTTTGGCTTTTGAAAAGTATGCTCTAAAAAATGGAAGTAAAAGCAAAAGCCCTGCCAAACGGGATTAAGTGATCCACACAACTTGCTTGCTTCAAATGTTTTCTGTAAATCAAAATAACCGATTAATTACTAGATTTGATATTCGAACTGGTAAATGAATATAAGAATATGCTGTAAATATCCTTGTTGCATGCAAAACACCACAATTTTTCATAAGCTATAAATAGATACAAGGACCAAGATCTGTTCATCAAGTCCTGTTCAAGTGTATGGATGCATTACTGGGCAATTACTCCATTGGCAGTAGGCTACTTGTCTGCCATAAGTGGCTGTATTATTTAGCTCACTGCCAAAGGAGATTTGCCCGGCAATTCATCCATATATACAAATAATTGTCGCCATATATATCTACAATTTTGCAAAATCAGGTATTATTAAATTTTATGTTTTGAAGCCTGTGATATGCAAACTTTGTATTCGTTCTAATACACATTTCTTCTAGAATCTGCTTTCACTGTATATTTTATATTTTTAAACAAACGACTTCATGAAATCAATCTTTTCGAGTGACCTCCATATCCCTAAGTTGCACTATCAACAATGAGAGTGATTCTCGAAATAGTATCTACTTGGATGCTATTGTTATAGTCTTATTGGATAGAGATCAATTTTGAAAAAGGAAGATGTCTAGTTTCGAGATTGTGGGTAAGTCCAAACACAATTATACTTGTTATACTATATGTAACATAAAAATGTAAGCCCTTAAATTTATTGATCGTATCTAAAGATGCATATAAGATACCATTTTTCGGCCTCTTTTTTTTTTTTTTTTTTGCATTTTCACATGATACATATTGCCTTAAGAAGTGAATAGGTTCATTTTAGTGATGGCAACGGGGCGGGTTAGTTTTTATTTTTATTTTTATTTCTAGTTCAAATACAAATTCAAAATTTTAAAATCCAAAGCAAATAATGTTCAAATTAACTCTATCAATATTCAAAATAAGCACTCAAAACAAAAAAGTCCAAAACAAATAATGTCTAAAATAAATTTTTTTTTTAAATTCTTCACTGGCGGTGGGGATTGCCATCACTAGTTGATTTATAAGTCTCTATTTAATAAGGTTTAAAGTGCCCTTAATTTGATTTTTCTCATGCAACATGGGCATGCAACATGGAAGAACATTAGGGTGCGTTTGATTGCAAGGGTGGAAAATGGGTGGAAAGAAAATGTTTTACAGGGAAAAGATTTGCCTAGAAAATATTTTGTAGGGAAAATGATTTCAAGTGTGTTTGATTGGTATAATTTTCCACCCGGAAAATTTTTAAATTTTCTATTCGTTTGGCTTTATTTTACATGGAAATTGTCCATTAAAGTGATTTTTTTTCCACAATATAAAATTTGTTTCCATTGCCGAAAAGTTAAAAAAAAAAAGGAAAAAAAAATTGTTTCCTAAAAAATCATTTTTTTCATCAAAGTTTAGTGTTCATTTGACTTTGTTTTAAATGAAAATTGTCCATTAAAGTGAAATTTTTTTTTACCATTGGTTATGACATTTGTTTCCATTGCAAAAAAAAAAAAATTCCAGTCAAGCAGGAAAATATTTTTCCACCAAAAAGGCGGGAAAACATTTTCATCAAAAACCGGGAAAATGCACACGTGTGAGGAAAATCCGGAAAATATTTTCCTTGAAAAATTTCGCCTATCAAACAGCCAAAAAAGTGGAAAGTGGAAAATATTTTCCTACTTCCCCGGAAAACACGGCCTATCAAACACGGCCTTAATGAAATCCGTTACCTAGGCAAATCTCTGTCCATTTGATTCTCTTGTACGTTTGGTTCTAATTTCACCATGGAAGTGTAAACTAGATGGCCGAACCAAATTTTGTAGTGTAACATGTAAGGGTTTAGAGACAAACAAAATTTCGTAAAAGTACTCGATATAAAATTTTGTCAATGTACTGTGATTTTAATTTCACCTAACCATAAGAAAGATAAAAATCGAATATTATCTCTTTAAACTTTCATAATGGTCTTATCCAATTATATCACGAGTAATTCAAATTAAAAAATAAATTTTCTATACTACAATGATTTAGATGTTACGATAGATAATATCAATAGAACGTCTACTCCAAGTTATTTCATCTTCCATCAAAATCGATTCATCTAGCTCTACATTCCACAACCCCATATCATTAATTGTACAAAGTAATCAGATATTAACGAGGAAGAATAATCATAGTTCAAAGAAATTATTAATCCAATAATTAATATCTAACATTAATTAGAGTGAAAAGATAGGTAAATTCAGCACGCACTTTTATTCCTCATTACCCCACATTTACTTTAATCTCCCACACTCGAGCTGCCGCACGATATACCAAGAAGGTGCACCTAAACTCTGGATATGCCTGGACAATTCCCCCGGAGAATTTCTCATTATGTCACTCTTGGGGTCAAGGGATAAGTTCTTCACCAGCACTTTGTTCTTTTTCTTTTACTTCTTTTGTATATATATGTATGATTTGATACTTGACGTATCAGAATGTGTCAAGAAATGTGGTATACGTGTATATATAATTTCAACTGGAAAAATAAGTACATGGTTGACAAAATTAAAGAGAGATGTTATTATAACTGCAAATTAGTAAAATTTTGTTTTAATGATTGTGTCTGCTACTTAATTGAATCATTAGTATTATACGATCATGTTAAGTCCAATGATTCTGTCATTCTTGCAGTGGTCAGATTGACTGCTATAACACTAAGATTGTGTGCCTAACCAAAGTCTTCTCATCTATTTAATTGAAAAGGCTCAATTTTTAAGTAATAATCTGACTTATGCAGTAGCGTATATTTTCCAGTATCTTCAAATATTCTTTATTCATCTTCTTCTTCTTCAACCCACTTCCAACCCGTCAATCCCCTCCCTTTCCCACTGCTGCATACCCCAGCCTCTAGTGCCACTACGGCCCAAGGTAAATGCCTTTAGTTGATTAACGCACAAAATAGAAGTCGAGTTTGATTGAGTTGACATTGATATTAATCAAGTTATGATCGATAAGACTTATGAAGCAAAAACCACCAATTACACCTAGGAACACCGGGCTCAGTATGCTCAATCAACACCACAAAGAGAAAACCCAAAACCACAAGCCAATGCAAACCGGTTGCTCTCAGTTTCTGCCCACAAACAAGAACTGAGAATGGAGGTTTTAATAGCCACACAAAAACAGCCACCAAGGCTGAAGAAAGGTAAGAGAAAAATAGCACAATAGAAAGCACAAAGCAAAAGGCAGAGATCACACAGCAAAGCCAAGAAAAACCGCCACTATTTCTTCTCAAGTAAAAGGCTAAATTGAATTCCTCACCAAAGCACAGTAATGGGCACGGTAGATACAGGGTAGAATTAGGTATGGGCTAGGATAGGGGATAATTTAGTGGACTATCAAACCGAAAGAGTCATCCATGTCTTGGGTTGGGCCATGAGCAGCACTAATTTAATTAGGCTGCTTCAAATGGCTCAAGTGACTATGTGGTTGGTTTACCAAATTGTGGTGTCGATATTCGTTCAGTCATTTGATTGATGCCGATTGAAATACACAATACTTACATCATTGTCCAGGGAGGTCGTTTGACAACAATTTGCCTAACAAACCTCCACCTCGGTGTCAAAGAACCTGCAAAGAAGAAATTACTAAGAGTTAGTAATAATCCATAAAAGGAGAACCAATAAAATTGGAAATCATTTACCTCCACCGATATTTAGAAGATCTTTGTAACTTCTAAACTTCACCAAAGATAGCACCTTAGTACCCATGTCTGAGGGATTATATTGTGTATGTATTTTCTCAAGCCTTATAACTTCTTGAGACACAATATCTCTAACGAAATGCAGTCTAACATCAATGTGTTTGGTACATTCGTGAAAAATAGGATTCTTATATAAATGTATAGAAGACTGACTATCCGAATATACTACCACATAATCATTTAGAACATACAGCTCATGTAAAAGGCCTCTAAGCCATAAAAATTCTTTAATAGTTTCAGTAGTAGCAATGTATTCGGATTCTGTTGTGGATAGTGCAACTATGTGTTGTAACTGTGATTTCTAACTAACACAAGAATTAGACAAAGTAAACACATAAACATAAGTGGATTTCCTGTTATCCTTATCCCCAACATAGTTAGCATCAACATATCCCTTCAGTTTAACACCATCGTTATTAACACCAAACTTTAGACCTACATTACATGTACCCTTTAAATACCTACATCCATTTTAAAGCTTCTCAGTGCTCAGGATTAGGATTAGACATATATCTACTAAGTGTGCTCACAGCGAAAGCTAAATCAGGCCTAGTGCAAACTATCAAGTACATAACAGAACTAATCACATTTGAATATGGAATTATACTCATGTATTCTACTTCCTTTTTAATCCAAAAGGTTAACCACCATATACTCATATCTGTTTAGACTCCTTTGTCCCCTTCTCCAATTCATGCTTCCACAGATGGGTTTTAATGGGTTTTAATCTTGAACTTGGGTTTTGATCGAATCGTGCTTGAGTTGGTTGAAGGATGGGTTCGATTTTGAATTTGAGTTTGGTTTGTCGAGGTTGGACTTTAGAGCTTGCGTAGTCAAGGTTAGCTTAAGTTTTGATGGGTGTGGTGTGGATGTTAGGTTTGATTTGGGAATGGACCTTGGTTTTGGTGGATTTAGATTCAATTTCAATAGATTTGTGTTCGAGTTTGGGTTGGTTTTGCATTAGTAGGGAGACACTATAAACCCAAACAAGCTGTAAGGGCCAAATTTAGATTTAGATTCAATTTCAATAGATTCCCCTGCTACTCTCTTACAAAGACCAAATTTATCTCTGCAAAATGGATAGTGCCAATCATTGGCAGGGAGACACTGTAAACCCAAACAATCTGTGAGAATATGTGCTTCATTTTGATCCAACCATAATTATGTAAAAAATTAAAGTGGAAGGTCCGTAAAATGTAGGAGAAATGATCTAGTCCCTTCCAAGATATGAAATAACAGCCAAATGATTTGTGAGCTTTTGTTGAAAATCCCAATAGATTGTGACATTTATTTATTCATGATGCTAATATCACGATGCACAAAATTTTATTACAAATTTTAGTATTGGGGAATTTATCACCGTGTTGCTTCTTTTCCATAGTTTAGCTTCCTCCGTTATTTCTTTTTCTTTTTTCAGAATATGGATCCAATTCTAGAAGAAGGTGATGTTGCCATTCCTCTAAAGAGCCTAACACTTTGATGGGATCCATGACAATTAGTATGCGAAAAAAAATGATAAGTAATGGAGCAATCTTGAAAAGTTTAATAAGCTGTTGATCATTGCAACAACTCTTGACCCAAAATGCAAGTTCGAACTTCTTAAAGTTGAGTTTGAATTTATTTACGATGTAGAAATTGCAAAAATGTTGTTAAAAAGAGTTGAATAGACACTCCACAGGTTGTATGCATGCTATGTAGAAATGGTGACTCCAATCGCTCCACCATCAGCTTCATCAAAAGAGACTACTAAAGTCTCAGTCCATCATAATTTCGGTCTTTCTAAACAGATTCCTTCTATTTTTAAAGCTAGACTTATGCAAAACATGCGATCTGAGAAAAATGATTTGGTTGATTATTTGTAGATCGTTGTGAAGATTTGACCGATCCCAATTTTAACATATTACTTTGGTTGAAATTGAATGCGCACAAGTACAAAATAGAATTTCAATGAAAATTGTTAGTAAACATTGGAAGTAAAATTTGAAAAGTAGAATTTCATTGAAAATTCCATCGAAAAATTTAAAAAATTTCATTTCGCACCTAGAATTTGACTTGCCTCTAAAATTTTCATTTCCCTCCATCCAATTCCCACTCAAAGTCTCAAACCCACCCACCACAATTTCAATTTCAAGCCCTAATCCTTCACTTCTCCTTATCCCCATCTCTATCCCTCTCCCTTGTCTCCTCTCTCTCTCACCATCAACGAGACCGCCGCGCCGCCCGAGAGCTCCACCGGCAGAAGAGCACCTCCTCCTCCTCCTCACTCCCCCGCCGAACTCCTTATATCCGCCTCTGGTACGATCCTATTTCTGCCCATAACACCACCTTCCTCTTCGTAGACAGGCCCACGACTGAACCCACCTCAAAATGTGGGTGTTCTTGGTGGTTGTAGTTATGGGCTTGGTGGTGGTGGCGTTCCTTATGGCAGCGGTGAAATCCGCCTTTGATTCCCACCCTTTTCCTTTAGTGAAATTTTCAAGGTCTATTCTGTTCCACTTTTTTAATGTTTTCATTGCATGTTTTAATGACTATCTGTGTGTACAGAAGAAGAACGTGATATTCAGAAGACTTACTGGATCGAGCATTCCGCGGACCTTTCTGTGGAGGCTATGATGCTCGACTCAAAAGCCTCTGATCTTGACAAAGAAGATAGGCCTGAGGTATATTTCTCATAAAGTAACAGACTTTGGTTTTCTTTATCGGATGTTTTTAGTTTGTAGGTTGGATTCTTTTGCATTTTATAATATGGGCTTTCATTTATCATCAATTCTTTCTTGATTATTTTCTTTCAACATTTGCATAATGATACGATCCCGTTACTGTTCCGTTTTCAGTTTAATTTTGCGTCTTTGGTTTTTTGATCTTACATCAGAACCAGCTCTTTTTTTTTATTGTGATATGGTTTCACATCAAAGCATTATTTGCATAGAGATTGGAATAAAGATGGCATGATGGCTTAAAGAGAAAGTCACAACGAGAGTTTTTACGAGATTTATCATTTATGTAGTGGTGGTGGTGGTAATAACTAATAAGAGGCGGAGATGGACAGCACAATGATCTTAAGAAATTATCTTGTTATGGGATCAAAATGATTTTGCATATAATTTATGGAATTCAGGTCGATTTAGTGAGTTTATGTACATGAAAGAAGTAATTACAAGTAAAACTATCTCAGTACTTTGTAGGATTAAGGTAAAGTAAATGTCACATATATCTGATCTAAAGATGCAAGAATTGTTTATTTGTTTTATAGTCAAATATTTTGAGGAGGTATGTTAAGATATTTTGTCTGTGTAACTTAATACCGGTAGAATTAGTCAGATCATTCGAATATATTTGCAGAAGCTACTCCAAAATCAGTTTTGAGGGTAATGGGGTTAAAGGGCTTGACATTGTATTACTTGCAGGCCAAAAAACAGAATGCTCTGGAACAAAATAAAGAGAATTGCGGTGAGTGTTGTCGACCGCCATTTCACAATTCAAACAAAACGTGTTGAGAAGTTACAAAATGTTCTGTTCTGGTTTTTTATTCCTGCGTGTAGACTAATGTTTTTCATTCGTAGGGAGTTCTCATGGACAGCACAATATGCATATGGCAAGTTCGAGCAATAAATTACTAGCAGTAAAGAGTGAGCAGGGGTAGGTGCTTCATAATCAACACACTATTTCATTTTGTTCTATGATCAATATCATTAATTATTGTTACAGATATTTGAGAAGATAGCTTCTGGCATTTACTTGGGAGAAATTCTGCCCTGAGTTCTACTCAAGATGGCTGAAGAAGCTGCATTTTTTGGCGATGAAGTTCCTGAAAAACTTATAATTTCATTAGCATTGAGGTATTCCCTGAAGATAGTTGATACTCTTACGATTTATTAAGCTAATTGCCTCACTCTTATTCTATAAACGGATGTCTGTTAATGCACCAGGAATGGTACGCTACAAAATGCGGAAGAGGAAACGTCAACTTTTTGCTCATGTTGAGGCGTCTATTGTGGAGGCATACTTGGTAGAGGAAACGTCAACTTTTTGTTTGTTTGTACGGGTAAAAATGTTAAATGAAAGTATTAGGTGATATTGGAATTTTTGAAGTATTTGGTGATATTGGAACTTTTGTATTGTCCAATTATGTCAATTAATGAAACCGACTTGGAGTTTTTATGATATACGTTATATTTTATCTTTTAAAACCATTAATTTATACGAAGGAAAAACAATATTGATATAGTCGTACTTATCAATGGAATTGGCAATGTAAAAAAGACCTTGCAAAACTCTTACAAAATTAGTTGTTGGTGATCTCCAATAAACTACTATTGAAAAAAATCGTTGGTAATCATCAATGAACATTCTGTAGAAAAAAAGTGTTGGTGATCTCCAACGGACCTTTTATGGATAAAGGCCTTGGTGATGTCCAATGAACTTATTAACGGAAATTTTTCATCGATAATTTACCAACGGACCAATGCAATGGTAATGTCGTTACAAATAACATATTTTACGGCCGTTGGTAATCAGCAACGAAATACAATGTCATCGCTATTCCGTTGGTATATTTCCAACGAACCCTCTGGCCGTTGGTAAATTATTGACGGGAGTTTTTCCAACGGATTTTTACCAACGACATTTTTCCGTTGGAAAACCTATTTGCCAACGAAAATCAGGCTTCACCAACGGAAATTTCCGTTGGTGATGGCGCACATTCTAGTAGTGGTTGTCGAGGTTGGACTTTATAGCTTGCGTAGTCAAGGTTAGCTTAAGTTTTGATGGGTGTGGTGTGGATGTTAGGTTTGATTTGGGAATGGACCTTGTTTTTGGTGGATTTAGATTCAATTTCAATAGATTTGTGTTCGAGTTTGGGTTGGTTTTGCATTAGTAGGGAGACACTATAAACCCAAACAAGCTGTAAGGGCCAAATTTAGATTTAGATTCAATTTCAATAGATTCCCCTGCTACTCTCTTACAAAGACCAAATTTATCTCTGCAAAATGGATAGTGCCAATCATTGGCAGGGAGACACTGTAAACCCAAACAATCTGTGAGAATATGTGCTTCATTTTGATCCAACCATAATTATGTAAAAAATTAAAGTGGAAGGTCCGTAAAATGTAGGAGAAATGATCTAGTCCCTTCCAAGATATGAAATAACAGCCAAATGATTTGTGAGCTTTTGTTGAAAATCCCAATAGATTGTGACATTTATTTATTCATGATGCTAATATCACGATGCACAAAATTTTATTACAAATTTTAGTATTGGGGAATTTATCACCGTGTTGCTTCTTTTCCATAGTTTAGCTTCCTCCGTTATTTCTTTTTCTTTTTTCAGAATATGGATCCAATTCTAGAAGAAGGTGATGTTGCCATTCCTCTAAAGAGCCTAACACTTTGATGGGATCCATGACAATTAGTATGCGAAAAAAAATGATAAGTAATGGAGCAATCTTGAAAAGTTTAATAAGCTGTTGATCATTGCAACAACTCTTGACCCAAAATGCAAGTTCGAACTTCTTAAAGTTGAGTTTGAATTTATTTACGATGTAGAAATTGCAAAAATGTTGTTAAAAAGAGTTGAATAGACACTCCACAGGTTGTATGCATGCTATGTAGAAATGGTGACTCCAATCGCTCCACCATCAGCTTCATCAAAAGAGACTACTAAAGTCTCCGTCCATCATAATTTCGGTCTTTCTAAACAGATTCCTTCTATTTTTAAAGCTAGACTTATGCAAAACATGCGATCTGAGAAAAATGATTTGGTTGATTATTTGTAGATCGTTGTGAAGATTTGACCGATCCCAATTTTAACATATTACTTTGGTTGAAATTGAATGCGCACAAGTACAAAATAGTCTCCAAAATTTCCATAGATGTGTTAGTAATTGAAATATCCACGGTCGCTTCAGAGTTGGCATTTTTCACGAGTGGTCGGATTCTTGACTCCTGTAGTTGTTCGTTGGGTGTAAAAATCGTTGAGGCCTTAATATACACGAAATATTGGTTGCATAGCAGCAATGAACATATAGTACTTCATTAATATTTGGATGAGGTAGAGGCATTGGATGACTCGGAGAAAGTGGTAGAAGGTGGCATTTATTTTCTATTATCAATTTTGATTTTTTTATGCATACTGTTTCTTAGTTGCTTGTTATTATCATTAATAAGAACTAATAAATATTTTCATATTGTACAGAGGTCGAATCATATGTTACAACAGGGGATATTGATCCAATTTTTATCAAGCGAGAGATTAGAACTCTTGTACTTAATCTGATATTGTTGCTTGTAAAAGTTTGAGTGGAATGTCTGTTGCTAGATTCTAGCTTGATACTTTTTTTTTTTGCCTTTTTGTTTATATATCGAATTTCAGACAAATATGAATGTAATTTAGAGTGTGTTTGGTACACATTCTTTTGAAAGAATGTATTATTGAATAGTAAATTGATGGAGAATGTGTGGATAAAAATGAAGGAAAAGTTATTGATGTGATGGAAAATATTATTTTATTGAAGAATGTGTGGTTGAAAATGAGTAGAAGAATGAGAATGAAAAAAATAATGTATACCAAACAGGGCCTTAATATTTAATATTATTAGTTCTCGTTTAAACTTATATGTTAAAAACATATTATTATAATATCGATAGGTAACCCAACGATTAAAACGGAATCAAACTGCAAATAATGGTTTGGTTTGGAAAAATTCCAAAATGTGTTTAATGGTTTGAGTTGAAAATATAACACAAATCCTCCAAATTGAATCGTGTTCACCCCTACAGCTTTGTACATGAAATGTCCGATGATAAAAATCATGTCACATAAATAAACCTAATAATGCAGTAAAAGTTAATCAACTTCGGCCTAGATTGAATTGGTCGATCTGATCCTAATTTAATCACGTCCCTATTGCCACTGGGGCAGAGATCAGGCCTTGCAAGTTACATGTTTCTTACATAATGTGGAAAAGAATGGCAGGGCAATTCTCCTTTAGCAAAGAAGAAATATGCATTTGCATGTCCACTTTGCCAGTAGAGAGCAACCCTGTTACTCCTTTGCCCGCACATTTTCCATTTCCTCAAAGCTGCCATGCATGCAGGTTCCATTTCTGAGAGCATACTTTTTATGCTCTCTGGTTTGCACCTTCATTTTGGATATGCTGAAACTAGAAGTGGTATATGCTTGGGACTATTCCTGTATAGTTTACCTTTACTTTTCATTGGGACCAGGGTCCCGAGTTCTGACTTTCACTTCGTACCTTTTTTAGGCGTGTTCCATGGATATGCTGTTTTAAGAGCAGAAATGATGTATGCTGGAAACTAGGTAGTTTATTTAGGAAGGTCACATCTTTGATAATTATTTTTTCATTCCCTGGTTGGGGTGGAGATGGGTGAAGATTGGTAGTTCTTCTAACAAAACTTTGTGATGAAATTTTGGATTAGCCATGAGAATATTGTAGATTAATTAAATAGAGAACTTCTAACCCCTTTGGCGAATAGGGAGTGCAAAGTGACAGGTCCAAGAAACGCGTTAGAAAATTATCTAATGAATTGTTAAGCTCCTGTTTGAGCCACATTAAAATTTTTCATTCTCATTATTCTACTCATTTTTAACCACACATTTTTCAATAAAATAATATTTTCCATCACATTAATAACATTTCCTTCTTTTTCAACCACACATTCTCTATCAATCTACTATTCCAAAATACATTTTTCAAAATAATGCGGCTCAAACACTGTGTAAAATGTAGAAAGTTGTTGTTCCATGTGCTGCGTTAATTAAAACCCTGTTTGGGTACCATTAAAATTTTAATTTCTATTCTTATCAGCCATACATTCTCCAATATAATAATATTATATGCAAATCCAAAAAAAAATCTTTCTTTTTTAATCACACATTCTTCAAAAAAACTTATTATTCCAAAATACATTTTTCTCAAAATCCCATTAAAGTGGAGCCCAAATAATAAGTAAAGACAATTAACATCACTAAAAATTTCCATGTCTAGGACCAAGAACTGTTCATCAAGTCCTGTTCAAGTGTATGGATGCATTACTGGGCAATTACTCCATTGGCAGTAGGCTACTTGTCTGCCATAAGTGGCTGTATTATTTAGCTCACTGCCAAAGGAGATTTGCCCGGCAATTCATCCATATATACAAATAATTGTCGCCATATATATCTACAATTTTGCAAAATCAGGTATTATTAAATTTTATGTTTTGAAGCCTGTGATATGCAAACTTTGTATTCGTTCTAATACACATTTCTTCTAGAATCTGCTTTCACTGTATATTTTATATTTTTAAACAAACGACTTCATGAAATCAATCTTTTTGAGTGACCTCCCTATCCCTAAGTTGCACTATCAACAATGAGAGTGATTCTAGAAATAGTATCTACTTGGATACTATCGTTATATTCTTATTGGATAGAGATCAATTTTAAAAAAGGAAGATGTCTAGTTTTGAGATTGTGGGTGAATCGAAACACAATTATACTTGTTATACTATATGTAACATAAAAATTTAAGCCCTTAAATTTATTGATCATATTTAAATATCCATATAAGATACCATTTTTCGGCTTTTTTTTTTTTTTTTTTTTTTTGCTTTTTCACATGATATATATTGCCTTAAGAAGTGAATGGGTTCATTTTAGTGATGGCAAAGGGAGGGTTCGGGGCGGGGGCCTGCCCCATTTGTTAGTTTTTTTTTAATTCCCAGTTAAAATATAAATTCAAAATTTTAAAATTTAAAAGAAAATAATGTTCAAACTAACTACATCAATATTCAAAGCAAGTACTAAAAAAAAAAAAAATGCAAAACAAATAATGTGTAAAACAATTTTTTTTTTTTTAAATTCTTCGCGGAGTGGGTTTGGAGTAGGGCCAACCCGTTTGGGGCGGGTTTTTTTGGTACCCCACGGGGACAGGACTTGGGGGGGGGGGGGGTTGGGGATTGCCATATCTAGTTCATTTATAAGTCTCTATTTAGGGCGTGTTCGATAGAGATTAAAATCGGATTAAAATTGAAAAATTAGCCGTTATTTATATTTTTAAACAAACGACTTCATGAAATCAATCTTTTCGAGTGACCTCCATATCCCTAAGTTGCACTATCAACAATGAGAGTGATTCTCGAAATAGTATCTACTTGGATGCTATTGTTATAGTCTTATTGGATAGATGGAAGAACATTAATGAAATCCGTTACCTAGGCAAATCTCTGTCCATTTGATTCTCTTGTACGTTTGGTTCTAATTTTACCATGGAAGTGTAAACGGTAACTGAACCAGCTTGTAGTGTAACATGTAAGGGTTTAGAGACAAACAAAATTTCGTAAAAGTACTCGATATAAAATTTTGTCACTGTACTGTGATTTTAATTTCACCTAACCATAAGGAAGATAAAAATCGAATATTATCTCTCTAAACTTTCATAATGGTCTTATCCAATTATATCACGAGTAATTCGAATTAAAAAATAAATTTTCTATCCTACAATGATTTAGATGTTACGATAGATAATATCAATAGAACGTCTACTCCAAGTTATTTCATCTTCCATCAAAATCGATTCATCTAGCCCTACATTCCACAACCCCATATCATTAATTGTACAAAGTAATCAGATATTAACGAGGAAGAATAATCATAGTTCAAAGAAATTATTAATCCAATAATTAATATCTAACATTAATTAGAGTGAAAAGATAGGTAAATTCAGCACGCACTTTTATTCCTCATTACCCCACATTTACTTTAATCTCCCACACTCGAGCTGCCGCACGAATTACAAAGAAGGTGCACCTAAAATCTGGATATGCCTGGACAATTCCCCCGGAGAATTTCTCATTATGTCACTCTTGGGGTCAAGGGATAAGTTCTTCACCAGCACTTTGTTCTTTTTCTTTTACTTTTTTTGTATATATATGTATGATTTGATACTTGACGTATCCGAATGTGTCAAGAAATGTGGTATACGTGTATATATAATTTCAACTGGAAAAATAAGTACATGGTTGACAAAATTAAAGCGAGATGTTATTATAACTGCAAATTAGTAAAATTTTGTTTTAATGATTGTGTCTACTGCTTAATTGAATCATTAGTATTATACGATCATGTTAAATCCAATGATTCTGTCATTCTTGCAGTGGTCAGATTGACTGCTATAACACTAAGATTGTGTGCCTAACCAAAGTCTTCTCATCTATTTAATTAAAAAGGCTCAATTTTTAAGTAATAATCTCACTTATGCAGTAGCGTATATTTTCCAGTATCTTCAAATATTCTTTATTCATCTTCTTCTTCAACCCACTTCCAACCCGTCAATCCCCTCCCTTTCCCACTGCTGCATACCCCAGCCTCTAGTGCCACTACGGCCCAAGGTAAATGCCTTTAGTTGATTAACGCACAAAATAGAAGTCGAGTTTGATTGAGTTGACATTGATATTAATCAAGTTATGATCGATAAGACTTGTGAAGCAAAAACCACCAATTACACCTAGGAACACCGGGCTCAGTATGCTCAATCGACACCACAAAGAGAAAACCCAAAACCACAAGCCAATGCAAACTGGTTGCTCTCAGTTTCTGCCCACAAACAAGAACTAAGAATGGAGGTTTTAATAGCCATACAAAAACAGCCACCAAGGCTGAAGAAAGGTAAGAGAAAAATAGCACAATAGAAACCACAAAGCAAAAGGCAGAGATCACGCAGCAAAGCCAAGAAAAACCGCCGCTATTTCTTCTCAAGTAAAAGGCTAAATTGAATTCCTCACCAAAGCACAGTAATGGGCACGGTAGATATAGGGTAGAATTAGGTATGGGCTAGGATAGGGGATAATTTAGTGGGCTATCAAACCGAAAGAGTCATCCATGTCTTGGGTTGAGCCATGAGCAGCACTAATTTAATTAGGCTGCTTCAAATGGCTCAAGTGACTATGTGGTTGGTTTACCAAATTGTGGTGTCGATGTTCGTTCAGTCATTTGATTGATGCCGATTGAAATACACAATACTTACATCATTGTCCAGGGAGGTCGTTTGACAACAATTTGCCTAACAAACATCCACCTCGGTGTCAAAGAACCTGCAAAGAAGAAATTACTAAGAGTTAGTAATAATCCATAAAAGGAGAACCGATAAAATTGGAAATCATTTACCTCCACCGATGTTTAGAAGATCTTTGTAACTTCTAAACTTCACCAAAGATAGCACCTTAGTACCAATGTCTGAGGGATTATATTGTGTATGTATTTTCTCAAGCCTTATAACTTCTTGAGACACAATATCTCTAATGAAATGCAGTCTAACATCAATGTGTTTGGTACGTTTGTGAAAAATAGGATTCTTATATAAATGTATAGAAGACTGACTATTCGAATATACTACCACATAATCATTTAGAACATACAGCTCATGTAAAAGGCCTCTAAGCCATAAAGCTTCTTTAATAGTTTCAGTAGTAGGAATGTATTCAGATTCTGTTGTGGATAGTGCAACTATGTGTTGTAACTGTGATTTCCAACTAACACAAGAATTAGACAAGGTAAACACATAAGCATAAGTGGATTTCCTGTTATCCTTATCCCCAACATAGTCAGCATCAACATATCCGTTCAATTTAACACCATCGTTATTAACACCAAACTTTAGACATACATTACATGTACCCTCCTACATCCATTTTAAAGCTTCCCAGTGCTCAGGATCAGGATTAGACATATATCTACTAAGTGTGCTCACAGCGAAAGCTAAATCAGGCCTAGTGCTAACCATCAAGTACATAACAGAACCAATCACATTTGAATATGGAATTATACTCATGTATTCTACTTCCTTTTCATTACATGTAGTTTGATCTTTAGATAATACAAAATGACTAGCTAAAGGTAATATAACAGATTTGCAATCATGCATGCCAAATTTTTTTAATACTTTTGAAACATATGATGATTGATGTAAAAACAAGATACAATTTGACCTATCTCTTTCAATTTCCATACCTAGGATTCTTTTAGCCTTTCCTAAATCTTTCATGTCAAATTCACCATTCAAACTTGTTTTTATATCACTTATCCATTTAGGTGATGAACCAACTAAGAGCATATCATCTACATAAAGCAACAAGAACAAATAATCATCACTAGCATCATTATGTTAGAAGTAAAGACAATGATCAAACTTACTACGATGAAACCCTATAGATAGCACAAAAGAATCAATGTGTTTGGTACGTTTGTGAAAAATAGGATTCTTATATAAATGTATAGAAGACTGACTATTCGAATATACTACCACATAATCATTTAGAACATACAGCTCATGTAAAAGGCCTCTAAGCCATAAAGCTTCTTTAATAGTTTCAGTAGTATGAATGTATTCAGATTCTGTTGTGGATAGTGCAACTATGTGTTGTAACTGTGATTTCCAACTAACACAAGAATTAGACAAGGTAGACACATAAGCATAAGTGGATTTCCTGTTATCCTTATCCCCAACATAGTCAGCATCAACATATCCGTTCAATTTAACACCATCGTTATTAACACCAAACTTTAGACCTACATTACATGTACCCTTTAAATACCTACATCCATTTTAAAGCTTCCCAATGTTCAGGATCAGGATTAGACATATATCTACTAAGTGTGCTCACAGCGAAAGCTAAATCAGGCCTAGTGCAAACCATCAAGTACATAACAGAACCAATCACATTTGAATATGGAATTATACTCATGTATTCTACTTCCTTTTCATTACATGGAGTTTGATCTTTAGATAATACAAAATGACTAGCTAAAGGTAATATAACAGATTTGCAATCATACATGCCAAATTTCTTTAATACTTTTGAAACATATGATGATTGATGTAAAAACAAGATAGAATTTGACATATCTCTTTCAATTTCCACACCTAGGATTCTTTTAGTCTTTCCTAAATCTTTCATGTCAAATTCATCATTCAAACTTGTTTTTATATCACTTATCCATTTAGGTGATGAACCAACTAAGAGCATATCATCTACATAAAGTAACAAAAACAAATAATCATTACTAGCATCATTATGTTGGAAGTAAAGACAATGATCAAACTTACTACGATGAAACCCTATAGATAGCACAAAAGAACCAAATCTTTTATACCACTGTCTAGGTGATTATTTTAGGCCATTTAACGATCTTTCCAAGAAAGACACATGGTCAGGTTTTAATTTGTCTTCAAAACCTCTTGGTTGATTCATAGAGATTTGCTCATCAAGTTCACCATGTAAAAAAATAGTTTTTACATCAAGTTGTTCAAGTTCCCAGTCAAAATGTGCAAACAATGCAAGTATGACCCTAATAGTAGTGTACTTAACAATCGGTGAAAAAATCTCATTGTAATCAACCCCCTCTTTCTGAGTGTATCTTTTGGCCACTAATCTAGCCTTAAACCTTAAGGGTTCAGATGGACTAGTACCCTCCTTAACCTTAAATACCCACTCACAGTCAACAATAGATTTATTCTTAGGTTTAGTTACTAACTCCCAAGTTTGGTTCTTTTCTAAAAAAACTCATCTCATCTTTCATTGCATTGAACCACTCTTCAAATTGTTCACTCTTCATCGCCTCCTCAAAGGTTTTTGGCTCCCTATCAGCTAACTCCTCGTAATTCGCATGAGTAAAAGCTAGTTCAGATTCATAACCTACAGGTGCTCTAGTCTATCTCTTCTCTCTATCCCTAGCTAAGTTATAGTCTGCTAGAGGATTCTCTTCTTCAGTGTATTCTTCTACTACTACTTCATTTCCATTCTCAATATCAGGTTGTTGTTCCTGAGTCTCCACCACACTCTGTTTAACAGGGATGAGTGTGCTAGGTTTCCCTAACTCCACCTCCAGCTGATCACTCTCTTCACCTTGTATATCCTCACTCACGTGTTCAGATTCAACTTTCAAACATAGCATTTCGCTCTCGTTGAATGTAACATCTCTACTCACAATGATTTTAACTCCCTTCTAGCTCCTATCCCATAACCTATACCTCTTGACACCTTTAGGGTAACCTATAAAAACACATTTTCTAGCTCTCGGTTCAAGTTTTCCCCCGCTCTGATGAGAAAATGCAGTGGAGCCAAAAGTTCTAAGCATGGAGTAATCACTTAGTTTACTAAACCATTTTTCATGAGGAGTGTCACCATTCAATGCAGCAGATGGAGTCAAATTAATCAAATAACAAGCAATCATAACAGCTTCGCCCCAAAAATAATTTGGGACTCCAGAACTTAACATCATGCAACGCACTTTATCAAGTATGGTTCTATTCATCCTTTCCTCTGCCCCATTTTGTTGGGGAGTGTAAGGAACCGTTTTATGCCTTGTTATTCCACTTTTCTTGCATATATTATCAAAATTAGTGTTACAAAACTCTAGACCATTATTAGCTCTCAAAAACTTGATCTCCTTACCAGTTTGGTTCTCAACTTGTCTTTTCCAGTTATTAAATCTATCGAAAGTATCGGATTTATCATTCAAAAGATAAACTCACACTTTCCTAGTGTAGTCATCAATAATAGACAAGAAATACCTATTCCCACTTGAGGTGGGAGTGCTAGATGAACCCCACAGGTCCGAATGCACATATTCAAGCATGCTTTTAGTTTTATGAACACTCGTGGATAAAGTAGTTTTATGGTGTTTACCAAGCACACAGTGATCACAGAAAGACAAATCAGACACACAATCATTTCCAAAAGCACATTTTTCATTAAGAAACTTAATCCCCTTAATACCCACATGTGCAAGTATATTGTGCCAATTTTGTGTGTGATCAGACTTAGCAGAAGAGATAGAGGAGTTTAATCCTCTCATCACTTTCCCAGTGGTTATGTAAATATCATTTTTTCTAATACCCTTAATAGAGACAAGTGCACCCTTAATCAATTTCAAAATCCCTTTTTCAATTTTACCAGTAAGTCAGATTTCTCAAGTCTTCTTACTGAAATTAAGTTTCTAGACAATTCAGGGATATATCTAACATCATTTAAAGTATGCACAAAATTAATATCAAACTTTAAAGTAATATCACCCATGCCAACAACACTATAAGTAGAATTGTCACACAACATAACATGCCCATCATTTGATTCATGCAAATTTTCAAACCAATCTTTATGTGATGTCACATGGAAAGATGTACCAGAATAAAAAATCCACTCATGAAAACAAGAATTGGTAGTTAAGTTCAATTCAGCAGGAGAAACAACAGGACTTGTAATCGTATAGACTTCATCATCACAATTATCAAAAACAGAAGACAACACATTCACCTCGTCTCTTTCTCTACCCTTACAATTTCAGGCGTCAAGGTGTCCTTACCATACTTAATAACATTTTTCACTTCATGATAAATATTAGGTATAGCATTCGATAAGATAATAGCCTTGTAAGTTTCAGACACTGGCTCTCCACAGTTGACAATATCTTGAACAAGTTTGTTAAACACATCTAAATTGTCATCCAGATCTTTTGAAGAATCCATTTTGAAATTTGAAAAACGCTCAAGTAAATAAAGTTTGTCTGGAGTAGATTTAAGAAAATACAGATCTTTCCAATTTTTTCCAAAGTTCTTCGGTGATTTTTAGTTTACCCATTTTTCTTAAAACTGCGTCAGCCACGTGTAAAATGATAGAGGTATAAGCAAGCTCATCAGCCTCTTCTTTTTTCTTTTGAAAAATCCGCGGAAAAATTGCCATCAATGACTTTTGAAACTTTTTGTTGGACCAAAATTCTCTCAATTTTTGTTGCCAAATAGAAAAATCACATTTTCTATTAAAAGTTCCTAAATCAAAATTGCGTGTTATCATTTTCAAAACAAGAAATACAAAGTCACTATTAAGCCACACAAAGCAGATCTAGATTCGCAAATATACACCGTTTTAAATTCCCAAGGTTTCGTAAGATTCACGATCTTAGATCAAGGAAATTTTCAAACGAGTAAGGTCTTGGTATTCTATCAACTTATCAATGCAACTAAAGAGATAACAACAAAACAGTTTCACTCACAATATATCACAAACGATAATATGCTGCAATTAATCAAAAGAGCAAATTTCAATCACGTATCAAAGAAGAGCAATTAATTTCTATTTCTAGCACGAGCAATGGTTACCCCTTCACGGTAACCCTAATCCTAATGTCACCTCACACACGATGCGCTAGTACTGAAATTAAAAAAAGAACATCCAATTTACCAGAGCAGACTTGTCTGAATCCGTAATTTTCGAGAGTTGCGAATTTACTGCTTTAGGCCGCAATTTGTGGCCTAAAGTAATTCAGTAAATATATTGTGCAGTTAAAACCTTGAATCTGCATCAATCACCAAAGGGCAGAATCGTTTAATATTTTATGCAAAACCTGAAACACTAAAGTAACAATATCAGTACGTTCAGGTGGATAAAATAAACAAACTGCTCAAAAAAAGTTGGCCGGAAATAGCCTCCACGCCCCGGAGGACACGTGCACCACCACCAGGTGCGCCTTAGTCTATACGGAGTGGGTCTGTGGTCAGATTTTCTAGCAGGCCAAGGGTTTGGCCGGAATAAGAGAAAACAGCCTCGGTTTTCTCGAAAAAATCGCGAGCACCGTTCCTCTTCTCCGTCGATTTTACCTGGATTTACACCAAACCAGGCTCTGATACCATATGTGAAGCAAAACCACCAATTACACCAAGGAATACCGGGCTCAGTATGCTCAATCGACACCACAAAGAGAAAACCCAAAACCACAAGTCAATGCAAACTGGTTGCTCTCAGTTTCTACCTACAAACAAGACTGAGAATGGAGGTTTTAATAGCCACACAAAAACAGCGGTAAGAGAAAAATAGCACAGTAGAGAGCACAAAGCAAAAGACTGAGATCACACAGCAAAGCCAAGAAAAACCGTCGTCATTTCTTCTCAAGTAAAACGCTAAATTGAATTCCTCACCAAAGCACAATAATGGGCATTGTAGATATAGGGTAGAATTAGGTATGGGCTAGGTTACAAAGACTAGGTCCCAATAGGGAATAAGTTAGTGGGCTATCAAACCGAAAGAGCCATCTATGTCTTGGATTGGGCCATGAGCAAAATTAATTTAATTATGCTGCTTCAAATGGCCCAAATACTATGTGGCTGGTTTACAAAATTGTGGTGCCGATGTTCGTTCAGTTATTTGGTGGTTGCCGATTGAAATACACAATACTTACATCATTGTCCAGGGAGGTCGTTTGACAACAAATTGCCTAACAAAACTAAAAGTGAATTTTGACTGACTTGAAAAAAAAAATTTTGTTTAGAATAAGATATCTAAAACAGTTTACATAAAACAAGACTTCTAAACAAAAATTAAAATCTAAGACCATTTTTTAATTTGCACATTTTATGAAGATCTTCTAATTTTGTGCTTCCAATGGAAGTAATTGAAACTCTCGCTCTACACATGATATAATATATTTTTCAAAAAATTTAAGCACATGTTTGATAATGATTTTTAGAGAAATGATTATTTGAAAAAAAAAATTGTGAATGTATAGTTAAAAAGTAGGAAAAGGTTATGGAAAATATGAAAAATAATTTTTTTTTTCGGAGTATCTTGGTTGAAAATGAGTATGGAAGAAAGTGATTCTTAAAGAATCAAAATCAAACGAGGACTAAGTAGTAGTTGAATTAAGATATTTTTTTTTTCAACAAATTACAGAAAATGTTGACAATATGAGCATATAAAATAAAATGCAGGATGCTTAGATGCTTCACTTTCAAACCCTTTTTGTTCTGACCAATTATTCTTGTGTCTCTTTGAAAAGTGAAGAGCAAATGTCTTCCCAATTTTTCAAGATTAACTCAAGAAAAAAGTCATTCCAGTTGGTAAATATATAATCTTATCTAGGGAATAGTTAGATTGAGGTTAATATTGTGAATCCTTTACCCAGACATTTTCCATTTCCTCGAAGCTGCCATGCAGGTTCCATTTCTAAGAGCGTTACACTCTGGTTCGCATCTTCATTTTGGATATGCTGAAACTAGAAGTGGCTTATGCTTGGGACTATTCCTCTAGAGTTTACCTTTAGCTTTCATTGGGATAATGGTCCCGAGTTATGGCTTTCACTTTGCACCTTATTCTACGTTGGTTCTATGGATATGCTGTTTTCAAGAGCGGAATATGATATATGTTGGAAATTAGGAAGTTTATTTAGGAAGACTAAAACTTTGATACTAATTCAAAGATTGTGCGTTCTTCAAGCAAAGGCTGTAATAAATTTTTTGGATTAGCCTAGAGGGTTCTAAGAAGATGCCCCCCTCCACGAAAAAAAATAAATCAATTCTTTGAATATCCAAAGAATATTATTCATTTTAGATTTGGAGATTAATTCTTCGGCGGATGGAGAGTTCAAATTGAGTATTTTCCATGTTACACTAATAAGAAATGACGGTTATAGAAACATTAAATTTTCCATGTTTAGTGCCAACGTTGTCATACGTACTCATTTCACAACTAGTATTTAAAATCGTTTAGCAATTCATAAAAAGTTCATTAGAATTGCAAATTAAACAATTTTTTTACTTATTTAAAGATCGATCGATGTGAGTGATAAAATAGTCAATGTAATCATACTCTTTTGGGGGATGCATACTCTCAAAACTTGTTTTTTTTTCAATCATGTACCCAGTTGTTAATTATAAAGTTGATTTCACAATACTCATTCATTTTAAGTTCAGGTTTGGTTAGGTTTCACCAATGAAAGTCAATATATCAATATGTGATGATTCTCCCTGACTTCGAATGTCACAACCTCCAACTTTCAACTAGGATGATAATCTTTCCCAGAATTCTAAATTCCAAATTTACGTATCCAATGCTTAGTCGGACAAAAGCAGTACTTATAATCATTTTGTCACTACCTCAATACACTTTGATGTGCTTTTCTTTTCTTTTTATTGTGTCTCTTCTTTTGTTTTGGAATCTCATCTTTAGTTTTCTAAAGTAGTTTTCGTTTTACATTGCAAGTAACCTCTTTTTTGGTAAATCGTCTTCTAAATATTGATAATGAATAGGTCAAATCAGGCAAAACTAGCTTCACACAACAATAAAGGTAACTTTTTCCTATGTGACATGGCTATTGAAGCCCTTTTTATTTTTATGTAATTGGAATCAAAACCCTTGGTATATGGTTACTACCAAAGTTTTATCCGTTAGCCAAAAATATTTCACACAAATATTTAATAAGCATAGAATCAAAGCTTACCTGAATAGCTCCCAACACCTAATTAATCATCACCAAAACTATCATTTCAACAAGTCAAGTGGTTGTGCTACATAATATGATTTTGATTTATGAAAACCTAAATTCATTCAACATATTCAATCAATGTTACCAATTCAAAATACATGATAATCATGACTATTATACTAAAGATAGTACGATCTCACGTAAAAAGTATCATAAGCCCTGTTTGAGCCACATTATTTTTTTCATTATCATTCTTCTACTTATTTTTAACCACACATTCTTCAATAAAATAGTATTTTCTATCACATCAATAATTTTTCCTTCTTTTTCAACCACATATTCCCCATCACATCAACAGTAAAAATGCATTCTTCTTCCAAAAATGTGCACCAAACGGAGGCTAACACAAAATTGCGTCACCTGGTAAAAAATTATACATCACAAATAATTTTGAATACTCGTCAATTAACTGGCTAAACTATCAAACTTACACACATATAAATCAATGAGAAAATAGTTTTTAATTTTTTGTATTTTTAGCATATCACACAAACAAACAAATATAGCAAACTAATTAAGGTACACCCCAAACTTAAAATACACATTTTTCTCAATATGTGCACAAAAAAACTTTAAGAAAGGTTAGCAATACTCAACATATATAAGATGTCTCTTCTCCAGAACATGGTCTTTTATCTTTCTTTTTTTTTTTTTTACTTTCCTTTCTTTTTGTTAAAGAGAACATTTTCATCATACCTAAAATGGAAATAGGAAAAATGATTATCAATATAATCACATGCGAGGTTAGGCCAATTTAATTTGGAATGACTTATGTACCCTAGTTATGAACTTAAAAAATAAAACAAAAACATTTTTTTGTAAAATAATTTATTTATTTATTTAATGTTTTTTAACATTTTTCAGTGCTGTATCCTTTTTTTTTTTTTAAAGACTGAAATTTTTTGGGTTCAACCATAGTCGATCACGACAAATAGAGAGCTTCATTTTACCGCGATTAATTCCGTAACTTTTTTTAGAAAACATGCAATCCTATTTTTATATGCAATGCAATAAAAATTAAAAAAGTTAACTGCTAGAAAGATATTATGCATCCCATTACTTCTTGATTTATAATCTCAAGCTCGGCTTTGGACAATGACATTTCATGACACTTTTAATAGGATTTTGGAGGTTTTTCTTAACTTTCGTAAATTATCCTTATGCGCCTAGCTTCGTACATCCTCCAAAATCTTTGGCTTTTTGTGTATGATAGGACTTGCTTAAATTACTCGATTCAAACTCAACTAACAATACTTCAATCTCCTCGTTGACTTTTAACCACAAAAACAATGATGGAAGAAATAATCCCACTGCAAGTCACCCTCGCCATGTTCGCTAAGTGGATTGCTAATGTGAATTTTTTGCATGAAGAAGATTTCTCCAACAAGCATATCATCCTGATCAATCTCGGGATCAATTATTGCATATTGTAGCTATTTTCTTGAACAAATAGATCAACTAAAAAAAAAAGAAAAAAAACTAGAAATAATTTAAATCAATATTAAATAAAAAAGTCCTCGACGGAAAAGCTTGTTGATTTAATATTCTGCAAGCGTATGGAATTCGGTCCTCAAATTAAAATTCTTCCATTTTTTTTTATCATTTTTCATCCTAAATTTCAAATTTGATTTTGAATCTTCCAAATTGATCACTGAACCTCCGTAATAATCTAAAATTGGTCCGTCTCAAGTTCCAAAAGTGTGGAATTTGTCCATACACTTTCCAGAAGTTGAATTTCACGTGTGAAACTTGCGCGGTTCCTCGCTTTTCTTCTTATTGATATATGCAATCCAATTAATCTTTATTGCTTTGAACCAACTCCAAATTAGCTTAAAGTCACACTTTCTCACACCATTGGAATTTTCCTACAATTAACATAATTTACGAAAAATTAAATAGAAAACTATTCAATTTAGCAATAACTAAATAAGAATAGAGGTCTGAATAAGTGCATAAAATAAAAATTTTAGCATTAAAATGCACTTATCATCGTCTAAACAATTGAAAAATGAATAAACAATATAAGGCACATTTTCATAGATGTCACAAAATTTGAAAATACACCAAAAGTTGTCTCTTTTTGAGTGTGAAATATCCAAATCACCTCACCCTTAAATATACCTTTCTGAGAGCATTTAATACTCACTAATGTTTGCATTTAATGCTCATTAATGTCGTGGTCTATTAGAAACCATTAGATATCTGTATAATACATTGGGTAATATGATTTGTTAAGCAAAAAAAAAATCATATGAATGTATAAACCAATTTCCATACACAAAAAACCCCGACTTCCATTTTGAGAGGTTAGCATTTACACATTATTTATGTTTTTATCTTATAACTTACTATTTTTG